>VOMN01009495.1:0-10036 GCA_014899125.1 Orchestia grillus
TTCGTAAAACAATTTTTCCTTACGTAAAACTAAACTTACAACCTGTGCCAAGCTTTCGAGCGAGATAGTTTTACCTTAATCATTGACTTAAAAATGTGCTAGTCATTACCAAATTTCGGAAGTTGTTCCCGTATAAAGTTTTAAGTGTTATGTATGAGTTTTACATCAATCAGTCCTATATTAAAGAAAATTTTTACATGCATGTAACTTAGTTGATTTTAACCGTGTAACAATTTGTGCGCCGACATGAAAGTCTATAAAATACAGAATTTTCAACTGATAAGCTTTACTAATGGGTTTGAAATAAGGTAGGAACATTAAAAACACTTGAAAACCTATATTTTTTAACACAACTTGAAGGAAACGTATTAATGATTTACTCTCCACAATCCACAACAATAGACAAGTTAAATATTGCAGGAATAACTTTATTACGAGTTTCCAGTTCACTCCACAGATTATTCTTGGGGACTGCCTGACTGGTAAACACGTTACTTAGGCAGTGACTACAGGTTCTCAATAGGGTTCCGGTCAGAAGAACGCGCAGGCCGTTTCAAACGAGCAATCTTTGAACCAAGAGTCTTCAAATATTCTATTGCAGCCTTTACAGTATGCGAAGACGCATTGTCGGGGCATTTTTCAGGCATAAAAACAAGTTTTTTGTTGCCAGGCGACGTCCTCCGGAACCACGGAACAACCATCTGCTTCAAGAAGTTGATATACGGAGCAGCAGTCAGTTTTACGCCTTCACGGATTTAAAAGGACTAACTAATTCATCGCCAGAAATTCCTGCCCATATCATAACGCCTCCTCTTCGTTGTTGACGACGACAACGTTGGCGGCGAGAAGAACCTTCTGGAACCCAAACTGTACTCCACTTCTCAGGTCCGTCGAGGGTAGCACGCATCTCATCAGTGAAGAGGACGTGTTCAAAATCCAATTTCATATATTTTCTTGCCCATTCAAGTAGAGAATCGATACGTATCTGCTTCAGAGGAGCTCTTGTATCGTGTCTTGCCATACTTTTTAGCACCACACATACATCGTCATTTTCGATGCATGCCCTTGTTCAACATTGTCGATCAAAAACTTTGTTGAGTGGGGGCTCCTGCGTATTTCTCGTTTCACTCTGGACTAATTACGTCTCACCAGGATCCTACATTTTCCCTTGTTTTTCCTTTCAGCCATGGCTTCAAGATTGCTGTGATGCTTCTTCACAGTACGGGCATCACGGCTCCATGTAGCAACTATTTATACCTCTCTCACGCATTCACCATCATCTAATTTAAAAACAATCTTCGCCTTTTCTTGGTCATTAATGCAGTTACGGCCCCTCATTTTAACTGAAAACGTGTAAGGCACAAAAGCGTGGCACGCCCCTCAAACAATGGCGGTGCTCTAGTTTGTTTACTGCTTCACAGAACTGCTTTAAAGGTTGCACATATGCGCATGCCAATGTTTCCAACAATTTGTCGAATTTTATTGCTTAAAACTGAGCAATCTAATTTTCAGACAAAATGTTCGTGCACATAAGCTTGGGATGGGGTGTGTATTGACTATAAATTTGTTAAAAGTTCATTCCAGGCAAGTGATAATAAAAAAATTCGAAACATACTAACTCATACACACACTTTATTGTAGAACAAAATATGAACCAATCATTCGGCAATGTTTCACGTATAGGATAGGAGGGTACAACGTATAGTTTACCAAAATGATCAGCATAATAAAGCCACATGATTTATTCACTTCAAAACTAATTTACTCGCAAGACATTAAGATACATGCAAACAAATAAGATAAACACAGCGTACCACTTCAGAGTAACAAAAGTTTCCGACGTAGGAGGCAACACTAAGACAATTTTTGTTTAGTGACACGTGGTAGAATTTTATTCAAAAGTGGTCCCATTTACACGTTTTCATTGATAATTAAGCAACATAAATGAACACGTTCAAACAATGGGTACAGAATCGTGAATAATTAATAAATTCACAATATGTCTGGAGTCACTTCAATAGTAAAGTAGAAGCTTAAGAACAATACTTGAAAAACACATTGCTTTGTTTCTAAGTGTCGTTGACCCTCTCTTTCATGTACCGATAACATGTTGATCACTTCATTGCAATGTTTCCGATATTTTATCCACGGAAGCTTTGCTTAATTCTTTAAAAGTAATTGCGGTGGGACAATGGACGGAACACAAACAGGAGAGTTGTAGGTGCTGGCAAGCCCAGTTTTACGGACGGGACTTTTTTGCGTGTTCCGACACGTGTAGTGGGCTGTAAGATGGACATGTAATCTGTATTACGAAAGGAGTTAGCGACTGGTGAAAAATGGTAATAGATCTTTTGGAACGTATCCTAGAGCTTTCTAATATCTCTATACATAAAGCTCGCTTAGGTGCCTCCATGATAAATCTCAACTGCTTGAAGTAACACACATATGGATATGAATTTGTTAGCAGGTGTACATTTTATCATAATTAATAGCATTTGGACACCCGATCATAAATATTTGCATCTGAGCATCCGTTAACTAGCACACTCTCAGATGCCAGTAAAGTGAGAAATGTGTTCGTTAATTTGCACGCAGATCTCATGTGATTGTCAGTGCTGATAACACGCCAACCATCGAAGAATGACCTTACTTCACAAGAAGGCTTTTGAAATAATTTTTTCTATACAAATCGAAGTAGTAAATACTCAAGCATATGTTGCACATTCTTAAAAGCCTGTGTAGCACTAATAATGACGAGGCAACTAAACGACTGCAAAACTTTTCATATTTTCTTAAACTTTCCCTCATACCACAGAATTTTTCTCGTAAACATTGTAACTTTACCTGACGGACGATCGAGGAGAAGATTTTTGCTTCCGTATCTAGACACTCGATGGCAACGAAGTACGAGTTTCTTGCCTCAGTACCTGCCTTGACAACCCAAATTTCTCTCTCTGCAAAACGTTTCATGATAAACCAGCATTAGTAAGGTGACTCGGGGATGAACTTTTATTAGAGAAAATTACTTTCAGACATCCATAAAAAAATTGAGTCGTCAGTGAAATGAAATCATCGGGCAATCTCCTCGAAGCTCTCAGAACTTGGAATTTTGAGCAGACTACTGAAAGTTTTCGCGTTTCCGGAAAAACATCTCATGCGCCGGTTGGTTAGTTGCCGATCTACCTAGGACGCAAACAGACATGTTTTCAGCCTCTATACTGTGATCTCAAAAAAGTTTTCTAAAATCCACATCGAACGATGACTGGTAAATTTTGACATTAGAGGGACGATAAACGCCTTTGGTTAGCCGATAAAAGAGTAGTCGTCATGCCTCACAATCTGCCACGCATAGAGAGCCAAAAACAAGGACATAACACTCGGGAACAAACACTGACAGAATCTGTTAATCTGAAAAGCAACATATTTCTCATCTTTTTTACGGTCCTTTGAAGATTCTATGTGCAGGTGACTTGAGAAGGGCTGAGGAGCAAGAACTGTAGCTGAGGACCCGTAAGCGGGGGGGCCCTTGCCTGGCTCGACTGCGGGGTCCGTCTCTCCGCTGTCACTAACAAGGGGCTTCACTTGTACAGTATGGGTTCGTTTTGCAACAGCAGGAGCCGATTGCGCCACTTGAATCTTGAGGTTCGTCGTTTGGCGAGTGTAGCCTTCATTTCCTGCTTTTATTTTGAAGATCTCCTCCTGAGAGTGGAATTTATATAACTATATAATTCGTTGATGCATAAGAACATGCATACAAATATTGGTGTAGTTGTGAAATTTGATTCAATAAAACTCATCCATGGATAAGGATTCGTTAGACAGATCTACCAAGCCACCTAAAATCGAAAAACCATCAGAACGCAAATTTTCTTTTCGTTCCCTACACATGTGAAAACAATTACAGAGCTTCTCGAAAATTATCCTTTATAGGCATAATATTCAGTCATAGAGGCAATTCAATTTGTACGTTTCGTTTAATTTCACTCTCTGGTTACGACATTGCAATGCTAAACTTACCACGAAAAAGTTTATGATGGTGACAGCGACAATGATGCCAAACAGCAAAACGATGCAGAAAATACACCAAACGTCAATTTTCTTCAAGAATGACGTACGAGGGGCGTAGTCACTAACCTGTAGGCGGGTTAACGGAACCTTTCTGTTAACACATTCTGGTTTAGCAACAAGTCCCTAAATACTAGGTGAGGTAAGCTCGTTCAAAGACAATGTTGTACAACAGTAGTACAAGTAAGAAATATCTTGGGCCAGCATGCAGTCCTAACTTAATTTTCCAGTGCTGCACAACAATTAGCAGAACTTTTTGGATAAATAAATATTTTAGCCTGGGAAGGAAGTAAAAGTAAAACAGTAGAATGTGAAACAACAAAAAATGTCAAGTGAATAGAAACTACAAGTGACGCCCTAACCCAAATTGTAAGCGGTGATAGTTTATGAATTAAATGGGTTAGATCCAATTAATAAGTTCTTACTTATTAGACGCAAGATCATATGCAAAACTTAGTCGGGTGGGAAATAATGAAGTGCTACTCTACAATTCTTTTTGTTTCAGGTGTTTTGCTAGACAACGAAGTGGTGTGCCACTTGAGCTACTGAGTAAAGAAGTGCCGGCCTTGACTCTTATCTGCACAGGCTGACGATTTGTCTCAGTAATACAAGCCATTGTGTCTCGCACCATTGCATCCAGAGGGGTAAAACTAAAAAGTTCCTGTAAAATTATTTCCTTTATTTATACCTAACCCGGGCATTTGGCGTCATTATAATCCCCGGCTATCCTGTCAATTTTCGAGCGAGCTAAAAAGTAACCAGCTCTCCTTTTGAAAAAAATATAGCTTCAAATTATGATTTACACGGCTTTACTGAGATTGATTCACGTCGATAATCATGACGACTAATTAATTAATTAATCAATTGAATATCAACGTTGTACAAATTCGCAGCTTTATAAGGCGGTGGCATTAATTTAGAACCAAGATTTTTACTGATCATCATCTTGTGAATGAACTATTTAACTATCTGCTTTTATATCAACCGACTCCATATTTAATACTTAGCTGCTGTTAATTCACAATTTTGTTTTTCGATGAAATACATACGAAGTTAACCTCGAAACGGGAAATAATAATGGAAATGAATAAAGGAGAAACTTCAAATTCAAACATTACTAAGAGTTTCAAAATTACCTGTTCAACAGGCGAGAAAACAGTTTTTGGATATTTCGTAAAGAATAACTTTGGACCTTCAAGCAAGATTGGACGGCAGCCCATACTACAAATGTCTCAAAAGCCTGGTGCAGAGATCATTTGCCGAGGTCCTGGTTCTAATAAATGTGGCTACCCTGTTTCCTACGTCTTAATTCAATGAACTTTTTCCGGTGTCTCTACACGAAGAAAGAGTTTGTTCAAGAGTTTACAATTCTAGCAATGATTTAAAGACTTAATTCCTTAATGCGGGGAAAGAAACTTCACAGGAAAAGCTTTGTGCTGCAGATTCGGATTCATGGCTCCAATTTGAGTCTGTAATTGAAAGCAATGACTGTCATTTTGCATGAATCTAAGCATTTGCTATTCTTACTACTGTTCATTTATCAGTAGTAAGTATCAGTGATAAATGGTCAGTAGTAAGTATCAGCGTAAACTATTTATCAGTGTATCAGTACATGGTTTACGCTAAGTGGAATGTATCATTTATAAACTATTTACAGTTTTATTTGTTCCATACTTATGCCCCGCAATGGACATAGATCTCTGCGTTGATGGCTGCAATATTTTTTCCCGGACCAGAGTCACTGGTTATACCTACTTTTATTAATTACTAGTATCCATGTTACGTAGGAAACCGAATACCAGAGTCAAGAGCGTTGGTAAGCTTTTAATCGAATTCATGATTGAAAAATGCATACGGAAGCAACTTTTTTGATCTTCTACTTTATCTGTGATAAATTCTTCTACGTAATCAACTTTAAGTATATAGTCCTCTGGGTTCATGCCTACGTTTATTTTAGAGCAATATCGCGCTTTTTGATTTTTTTAAATGATGCATGCATTACAGGAAGTGATCATTACAGGGTTTCCTCCCAATTATTCTCATAATAAAAATAATTCATAAGATTGTAGGTCCAACTAAAACATAAAGCCTTACATAAACATAAATAAACTTTTTTCTGCCTAAATTTAACCTATTAGGATTTTTTTATGTGTATGCAAGGTATCTCTTAAGGGTTAAGAGTAAAATTTGAATGATACGTGGGGTCAAAAAAGAAATCATTAAAAAAAAATGAGCAACGTGAGCGCTCAAACTTACTATATATTCAAACATTGTTTGTTTCGTGAATTTCCAATGATGTATTACCACAAGAGTTGCACCAGTTAGAAATGACACACAAAGATTTCTTAACATTATTTCAATTTAGATTTTTAATTATAGGTACTTGTGGGATAAAATAAGTTCCATAACTTCTAGGGTATCATATCAAAATTATATGTATTGTACAGTATACAAATATATTTTACTGTATGATACAGTACGCATATAATACGTATATAACCAACGCTCTTATACACAACATACACAAGACGAATCAATTTTTTAATTTATTGACGGGATAGAATTTGATTATAATGATAAATTTCATGATACGAGTACCTATTCGATGGAGAGTTGTGCATTTGGAAATATACTTAACATGAATTTAACCACATACAATATGAGTGATATTTGGATTTTCTATTAGGATATGAGACTATTCTTTGATTATTATTTCCACCAACAATTAGATAAGAAATTGAATTCAAGCTTTGCCTTGACAGAACGCTTCTGTGGTAGATATTTTTCTCATGAATGGAAGAAAGCAATAAGTCATTGGATATTCAGTTATCAGTTCGTTTTTCCATAGTTATTCATTTGAACGTAACAAAATGTAATTCATATTTTAATGAGAAATTTAAGCGAAAAAGCAGCTAGTTGGGAGTTAATGAAGCTGATTTAATCCATTATAAACTCTTTAGTAAGCGTTTAACTACGAGCTAAAATTTAGAGGCTATTTAAGAGCTGTGACTGGGTGCATTTACGATGCTGGGGCAGGTGAGGCGCTTGAACGTGTGACGCTGTACAGCGCGGCACCGACCTGAGTGAAGAAGGTGGTCTCCACGAGCAGGGCGGTCAGGCTGACCATGACGCGGTCGTTGAAGTCGTGTAGAGGGAAGAAGAAGCTGATGTAACCGATCAGCAGCAGGATCAAAGATGGTACGTAGATATTGACTACGTAAAATGTGAAGCGATTTTTCAAGACTATGATCACTTTGATCACTCGCACCTCCTCCTGGAGAAAGAGAGAAAGAGAGAGAGGGAGAGTGTAGAATGCGAGATAAAGATAGATATTGTATGTAGAGGTGTGAACTCATTTATCAGTAAACTACCGTATTTATAGTAATTATAAAGCCTCACGTTAATTTCTAAGTTCAGGTATGCTAATAAAAATGAAATAAAAAAGCCAAGTGAAGCAAAGTAATGGAGTATCATAGATAATCCTAACGTATGCATTAAATATCTCTCATGAAATACGTTTACAACGGCGAACTCTGAAAATTCTATCTGCCCTCAAGCTTCACAAACAGCGAATGAGTGCTCACCTCCTCAGAGTTTTTAACGAGCTCGATGGATGCTGAAAAGTTTTTGACGTGGTAATGCTTGGAAAGATTTACACCCGAGTAATCTATTAAATGACTTTCATTCTTCGGTTGCAGCACAGTATGTCCGTCCAGCCGTCGAAGGCCAATGTACTGCGAATGAGAAAAAGGTTTTTGTATTACCAGTGGCTCTATTAAGGACGTTTCACTCATTTACACGTTACCGATACATTTTCTTCGCCATGCTCGTAATTAGACCAGATGAACTTGCCGCACGTACCTTAGGCAAACTAGGTATAATTTTTAACAAGACTCGAGGCAGATGCGGTATAACGTATTTGTTCCTGGCATACTCTGGTACTTCGCTCCACACGGGAAGGTAGGATTTTTAAAGAGTGTTTTAAAGGTAGTAGGTCTCCAGCTTTGTCGCTACTTAGTTCCATCTTATTCACTCTCTCGATCAGTGCTCACCACGGCTCAGTAAACGCCGCGTTAGTGCTGGAGCCTTGAGAATGTTCGCGTGAACGAACAGCTCGCGCCACAGAACACGACGCGATCGTGCATTCTGGTGTCGTGTGTCTGTGCATTATTTTGTTCACATTCGTTTTAGGAGGATAATTTAATATATAAAAAGGATAACTTCGTTCCAGAACAGATAACTATTAGAGTGCAATGTATCAGAAACACTCATCAATTGAGAGGCTTTAAATGAAAGGCTTATTTGATATGCTCGCACATTTTTAACGCTCCTTTGCTTGGGAAGTTAGCGCTCGTTGTCACCTAAATTGACACCTCCGTTACTCTTCAGCTTAGTCAAAATTATTCCTGCAATATCTGTCCCCCCCTTAAATCTAGCAACTAATATAATTGAAGGACAAAATCGGACCAATTTAAACTGCCCGAATATAAATACACATGTACACATATTGTATGAGTACATACAATGTGTGAATGTATGTGTAGGTACATATAAGAAGTTAGCTTAAGATTTTCGAGTCCTTGGCTTCCTGTTTTAAACATACGAATTATTACATTCGAACATTATTTTCCTACAACATTGGTCCCTGTAATGTCGATGAGGCTTGTGCAAAATTTGACAAATCTTCTGCTTAAAATGTAAGTGCCTGCAGCCTTACAGCTGCTGATATGCAGCAACTCTATTTAGATCTGTCGATGTTTCAATCTTGATGATTCGTAATACGTTCAGCTATCCTTTTTTTTTCTTATAGTCAAGTTGTGTTGAGTGTAAGATTAAATTTTTTCAGAGAAGTTGATTTTTCAGCCAATTATAATTATATAATTCGTTAAAGTTTTAATGATAATCGTCATGTTACGTCCGATTAGAGGCAACAAATGGAAGGCGGGAAATATATTAAATTTTCATATTGATTCGATTATATAAATTTAGGATCAAAGCTTCAACTAAGCAAAAAATTTAATTTAAACATTCGTGGTACTTGACTTGCTTAGCAAGAACTATTCTCTTCCCTCCCCATCTATAATTGCAACTAGTCATCAAACTTAGCTCCCAAGCGCTGAGGCAGCACTAGTCTCTCGAGGAGAAACTTTTTATGTTGTGCAACTTTCTGAAACGGAACGTTTTTGTTCATTTGTATGACCGTTCTCACTCGGATTAGTGTGCACCGACTGCTCATAAGTAGTCACAGTTCATTAATGTTGCACCGGAGAAGGGACCATCTAGTATGGACTATGTTGCACCGGAAAAGAAGGGACCATTTAGTACGGACAATGCACCGAAAGAGAAGGCACCATCAAGTATGGACTTTAGAGAACAGGGAACCTTTGCTCAAGGTGTGCAGAGAAAGAAAAGACAAAGAAAAAATTACAAAGAGGGTAAAAATATTGAAAGAAGCGAAGCGGGAACGAAAAAAAGAAGTCCTCGAAGGCCTATCTAAGAATATAGCTGAGGTCACCTAACTGTGTCCCCTTAGGGTCGCCAGTTCCTATAATATACGACAGCCAAACTGAACAAACCTAACCCTACTGCCTATGCTGTGCTCCCTGAGGGTGAGAGAGCATACGTGCGTTGTTGCTATATTGCTACTGTACACCATATTCGATGTAACTTTGATGTTAACGTTGTGAAAATGTTATGAAACTATTCACCAGAATCTTTTTTACAATTTTCGCATAGGTTGCTGCATAATGCTTCTGAGCTGTGACATTATGATTGATTTCGAAATTTACAGCCAATATCTCACACCTGTAAACGGGTACTTAACCGTCCAAAATAAGAAAATGATTTTTTATAGTGATTTACTCATACTAGTACAATATTTAGGCCCTTCTATCCTCGAAAACTTGAGTAGTTGGGCAGCTGGTGCTCTGTTATGAACTTGTTATATACCCTGTATTTCTAGGCAGTCGAA
>VOMN01009497.1:0-45053 GCA_014899125.1 Orchestia grillus
CTGTAAAATTTGGATTTTTCGTAGTTGAAAGGCCTCTTCATCTACAGTTTTTTTCGTAAGGAAACGGTTTATAGCTCGTTCAATAGAAAATTTTTATGTGCACCGAAAACAGCCCTATAATAGTGAATTTATTGCGTTTACAAACAAATTACAGACCTCAGGCTGATAAAAAGTAAGAAAAACTTCGATTTTGATGAAAAATTGCAATAAAAACCGAAAAATTATTGTTATACATAATGTAGGAGCTGTTTCTCATTATATTCATTGAGACGCACAAAATAATATGTGTCCTATTGTTCTAGGGCAAATATTGTGGGAGCCATTTTTCAAAACATGTTCAAAAATTACGTTTTCTTTTGATAACGCGTTTTCTTTCAAGAAATCGAAGAATTTATCGTCAGCAAAATGTGTTTCTTCTATTGAGTTACATACGTGTGCAAATTTGAAGCCCATCTGTCCCATAGGGAAAGCTCGATGTCAAAAATGAGGAGATCCCCTTAAAAGTTTTCCCAACATTCTTCATGAGACAACAAAGAAGCACTTTAGGAGTTTTTTGACTCATAGGCACTTGAAAAGTTCTCCATTGGTTAGGTCTGGATTCTTCACACTTTCAAGTTAGAGTATCGACATTATTCGTAGCCCTGAATAACCCATATCAGTTCTTTACAAATTAGAATAGAGTCCGAAATGAAATTCTTTGGTTTGGGGATATCATCAAATCATTTAAATACTTCCAGCGCTGATTTCTCTTTATCCCCTGAGATGCTATATTTGACGCCTAAGAATACGTTAAAATACTTTGGCCATCCATATTCGCGAGTTCAGAGAGTTTTAATATCTGTCTCATTATGTCATACAATATCAAACAGTGAAATCTGAGCAGATGATCAATTTCTCAGAATGCGCATGAGTCACTACAATTATTGTGTTGTTCGAGTATCATTGTATTTTAAATATTCTGAGAATATCTCGTTAAATTCTATCGATTGACTTTTTGAATAACTCGTAGAGATATCGTATCATTATTAATTGTATACACTGAGCGTGAAGCATCGTTAGTGACTTCGTTCAAATGTAGAACGCCAATGGCTTATTTGCTTGAATACGTAGGGTGTTCACTTAGTCTAGTCTCTTCATAGTTTTGAAGTTCGGTGACGAAGTGAATTGAAAAGATATATTAATCCAATTTCTCATTATGCACAGTGGTTGTTATTAAAGTTTTTAATCGCACAGCATTTTTGGGAATTAGTATTTTTTATTGATATGGGATTGTTTTGAGTGAACCCCTAAGAAATCACCATTCGAAAGATGAGGTCGTTGAATTACAAGGATGGCCCAATTCCGTGGCCACGATGTGCACCAGAAAACATACCTTTGGATTTCTTTCCATGGAGCTACGTTCAAAATATCGTATATTGCCCAAAAATGCGGGAACATTACTGAAGAAAAACAAAGGAAATCGATTGTGATTCCAAACTTTGGTGATGATATGCTACAATGAACAGAGAAAAGAATCGATTACCGTCTTAATATGCTTTGTGCGTCCAGCGGTGCTCATATAAAGGTGTATTAAATAAAATTGAACGAACTTTGATAGCCACTATTTAAAATTAAACAATTCAAATAAATATTTTACACATTGTCATTATAATTATATTCCAAATCTGTAAAGAGACTTTACGAATACCCTGTTGAATACTCAGGATCATCACCATTGATATCCAGTGCCATGCATTTTGCGTGAATATTGAGTGCACTTTATCATCAGGACGAGCATAAAAATTCCGCAGTCAAGCACTCGAATAACGAGTCCCCTATGAGACTTGTAAGCTCGTATACAGCTTGCTCTAATGTCAAATACTGAGAATTATAATTATCTAAACGAATACGAGGCCTGTCTATAAAGCACTCGCTATTGCACTTTTCTGCAGGAATTTTTGATGCTAGAGTGACGCTTCTATGCACTAGGAAGAAGGAGACAGCTTCATTTGCATGTTTGAACATTTCTCCGCTCTGAGTACGTCGGTCGCCACCTGTTGGCCGCTGAGTGAGGTTCTGCAATACGTGTCCGTCGGATTTTCTATTTCATTTAAGATGACTGAACGAGTTCATTTTTATTAAAAGTATGGGGATTCACAGAGTCAAACAATTTGTAAAATTTTCGAGTGTTTGGAGACGATGCTATGGGGATAACGCAAATTAAGAAGTAGTTCAACCGATTCAAAAATGGCCACACGTAGATAAATAGTGACCAAGATTCTGGGGCACAAACCACTCGGATTACAGCTTTTGTTTTTGTTGTACAGTAAGGTAGAAATCTGATAATGGGAAATTGTTGTATGACTGTATTACAGACTACCGAAGAAGTTGAGATCAGTTATAATTTAACACATGCACGTTAGCGGGAAGCCTTCAATATGTTCTGAGGAGCTTCGAAATTTGTGCTCAAGCTCCTGTCGGCTGAAAGGAAAGAATTCTGTTTTGAAGTTACACATGACTTGCAGGACACTGCATCCCCTGATCCTGAACTTTTGAACACCGTGGTCTGGAAATGAATTAAGGGTGTACGGGTACGACCTGGAAACGAAGGAGCTATCGTCGCAATGGAAGTATCCTGGGTTTCCAAAGCCGAAAAAAAGCAACTAGTGTAAAACTGAATCAAAATAAAGATTTATATTTTACGGTCTTCAGCAAAATCCTAAGAATTGTGCATAACGAATAGTACCGAGGGGGACACACTCTAATACGAGAGTCTTATTAAATTCACTGACCCCGTGGCGCAGTTCGGCCCAAAAGATCAGACATCTGGACAGGGGAAAACTAGCAGCTTCATCATGACTACGCAATAGTACAATCATTTAGCGTACCTCATGCAGAATTTTTCGTAATTTTTTTGTTGGAATTTCAGTCGTCCGTTAATCTCTTTACTCTGCACACATGGCTCCTTGCGACTTCTGGTTGTTTCCGAAATTGAATATGTTATTGAAATTATCTCGTTTTGAGAGTAGAGAAAAGATAAAGAACCTTTATTCATTCCAACACGTTTTACCGTTGGGTTTTAAATGCCTTACAACTACTGGTGTGGTGGGGGATGTGAGGAATGTGTGGTTTAAACTTCCTTTTCCAAGGGAAGTACTCCGTGGTGACGTGAAAAGCCCCACCCACCTGAGCCGAGGCGCGAACCCTCGTCCATTCGGCTGTGAGGCCATCACGTTCACCACTACACCATGGAGCCCACCTAGAACGCGAAGGCGGATATTCACAGCATTCCTAAAGAAGCCTTCCAGAAGTATTTTCATTTATGAATGGAACATGGATCCGCTGAGTCCAGGCGCAAGCGGCCTACTTTGAAAGGATTGTGGTCTCAACCCCGTCAGATAAGCAACACATTTCTCCTAGCGATCGGTTGGATAATGTTCAGACAGCCGTATCTAACACCAATTTCTCCTGTCCAGGAGCCGGATATTCAAAACTATCGCAAGTTTTTGGACTCATGTGAAAAACTCACGTTTAGCGTACGTTGATCGTAACTTTGGTATAATGGAAGACATTTTAGCGAAAACTCACGCAAAACGGTGTAATCGAAGCACTCTGGCCGACATCCAATCTCAGGGCCGGGATTTGTTAATATAATAGCAGCTATCACGTGATAATGGGAGCGAAGAGCTGTCGACTACAGTTTTGTGAGCACGATATTATTGCTATAATTATTTTCAGCCGTCGGATCTGAGAAACGAGGCTCATTGTTTTATTAAAACTAGATTACATTATCCCCGCTAGGATGTAATTTGTTCAGTACACTCATAACCCTAATTTGATACGGGTTTTTAGTGTCTTGTACTAAGCTATATTCATTATGCTTGTCTCTGTTGAACAAGAGGGGATAGGGAGGGTCTACACAATGTAACTAAAAGCAATTTTGAACTGGATGTGATATCTAGCGAGCGATCTTGGCGTGCATTTGTAATTTTGGATACCTTTTCTTAAAAAATGGTCAACTTTTTAAGACATTACTTCCCATCGGTGATAAAAAAATAAACTTGAGGGTAAAATTATTAAAATTGAACATTTACTATGCATGAACTATCATCATCATGACGGATATTTGATTAGCCATTTATATTGTATGAAGTAAAAGAAAACATGAAACCTGGCAACTCTTACCAAATCATGTCCTTTGATTGTCTACAGAATTATGATAAGAATATACATCAATTTATAGCTAAAAAAATAAATGTTATGAGCCTTGGGAAGAAATTTTTATCACACAAATCAAATGCCGATTTTTCTTCCTATGAAATACGTAAAAATTATGAACTTCCCAAAAGAATAACGGAAATCACATTAGCAATTAAATAGAAGCATTCGCAATCAACACTTCATAATTATTATATACAATCAATGTGAATTTTTGTTGACAGTATAGTTACCACGTGAATCCCGGCCAGCAGCTCGCGTGTATATCCAACATAACTCCAATTACGAGGTTTCTGAGGTGTCACAAAGTTACGTGAAAACTTACATGAAAATTTGGAACGTAACTTGTTTGATAATAGCACACATCGTAGCTAAGTTCTTTTAGCTGGACTTATGCTACCCGATGGTTGCTGAAAGCTCATAGCTATTTTTGTTAATCCGGCCCCTCGTTTTCAGGTCGTAAAACAAGAGTTCTAGATTCTCCAATACAATAGATCACTGATTATCGAAAATCAAACGTTATGGATTACCCAATGGAGCATCTAGCATCAAAAGTAGCTATATAAATACTATGTTTTGAAGTGTTCTCTCGAATATTACACGTACATCATAAAATAATATGAAATTAAACACTCAGGGTTAGCTACTAGCGCATCGATCTTCTTGAATTACTTCTCGCATATAACGTTTCAGGGTCCCCACTATGAATTTTTGTGAGGTACGAGGCCGAGAAGTTGAGTTTCGAGTTCTAGGTGATAAGTTCGAGATCAATTGTAATATACTCAAATCACATATGTTTCGGGTTTTCTGACCGAGAAACCAGTAAACACCAAAGGAAATTCAACGTCCTGTATTACCCGTTCGTAAGTCAAGTGTCTCGAGATCCCTGCTCAAATGTCAAGGGTGCTGGTTCATTTTCTCGGGCGAAACTTAGTGGGAAATCAGATTGAATGCAGAGTAATTAGGATTAAGTATCCATTCATCATTGTTTGTTTACCCTGTCGTAACATGAATAAACAACTTCGAACTGATATCGGCTTAATTGAACAATTGTTGGTTTCAAATACTCTGTACAACTCGGAAAACTTTATATCCTTTTTTGTCTCGATAACATCTTACTTTCCACGTGAATTTTTGCATATCTACTTCAAGGTTATACTCGTTTTGTTTTATTTGGAGATTGGCATATACAGTGACCATTTATTCAATGGATACAGAATTAATCGATAAGCTATAATTGTTGTAACTGAACACTTTATTTATACTACAAGTGAGAAATTTCAGTTGTATATTAAGTAAAAATTTTAATAGTTAATATCCGAACCGTACAAGTTCGTAAGCGGACTCAACTGATCATATTCAGATATAGTCATATTATATATACATATCATTTTTCATTATTTATTTAAACTTCAAATAAGAAAAACCTTTGCCCGTTGTGTTGGTTTTCACAATATTATCAAATCTTCTGTCTACTTACGCGACTCTCCATTCAGTTTCAAGGCCAAAACGGAATAGTCCGCGTGTAACCTAGTGTACAATCCAAGTGGAGATCTACTGATCTTATACACTGCTCAAAACACGTCCACTCTTACTCAGCCAGACGAAGCTCACTGCCCAACCAAGTTTCTCTCAAGTGTAAATATAAAATAAAGCTTTAGAGGTCCGAAAAAGATGAATTATCTCTACAATGTTACTTCACAATCACTCGTGCAACCCGTAAAAACATGGCCTGGGAAGGTCCACACTCTAAACGTGGCATGTTCTTAAGCATATGGTCACAGATGTATAGAAACTGACCAGACCTAACAAAACGTTAAGACCGCCACTTCAACACCAATGCGAGGAAAACTTGATCTTTTATCGTCACAGTTTGGACCTTCCTGCAGAAAACTGGTTTCATGGCACGACAAGGATTAAAGTATTACCATGAGAGTACAAGGCTCAGAAAGGTTCATTTACGAATCTAAAGCCTCATATAAAAATATTTGAGGTCTGTGGTACGGCACGGCACATCACTGGGGCATTAAACAGTATCGAACACAACACGTGACAGAAATAAAAACTTAAATGTCAATGTCATTCCAACGACAATCATCAGCAAAGACCTGAATGGATCCAGCTTTGCCGGTGGACTCCATACGACTGGCCACGTTGACTGTGTTGCCCCAGATGTCGTAATGAGGCTTGCGCGCTCCGATCACTCCCGCCGTGATGGGACCGTGGTTTATCCCTGTTCAAAAACACCAATTATAGTTATAGACTAAAGACTTAATCTCTTAGGGTGCGAAGACTAGACAGAACACAAAGAAGAAGTTGTGACTTTGAAAGATGGCATATGACTGAGAGATGAATTTAAGATCTAGCCATGTCAGATGAAACTCAGTTTTTGAAAATTGTTTCTCAGGAAAAGAAGCTTTCATACATTTTTCTTATTGTTTGAAAACGCACGTTGATGTAATATTAGAGTGTGATCGATATTATTTCAGTTTACTTTGCGTAATCCACAGTTAGATAACGAGAATAACAGGTCTAACACTCACTAAATTACAAAGTTGTTGTCAGACTACTGGCTGATACAGTGATTAAATCAAGTACCATATTTAAGAACCATCATCGCTAGGGGACAGTGATGTAGACGAACTCACCCATCCTGAGTACAAAGTGGTTGAAAGATTGCTCGTTGATGGACTGAAGGGCCCTCATGAGTTCGAAGGCAAAGTCGACCAACAGGGCCAAGTGGCTCCACCGTTCCTTAATGTCCTCGCCCTACAACGAACAAAAAAGACTATTGTTGTATGCGTGATACACAAGAAAACTTAAAATCACAAAAAAAGCCGTAGTGCTGTGGACGACAGTCTCACGAATCATCTCATATTCTGCCCAACACGATGGTGGGTGTGAGGAAAAGTGAGCACCAAGTAGTGAATCTGATTTATGAACCAGACATGTCTAAATACAGAAAACTATGTTCATTGTCCCAAAATTTCACAACATTCAGAGGAATTCAATTCAACATCTCGTTGAGTTAAATACACCGCACACCAAATTAATTAGGAAAAACATTATCCTAGAAACTATAAGATGGCATTCGTTAGACTCCAAATTAGAACAAAGACCCTTTCGAGGTTGAGTGCTAGTCTCGTAAATAATTTCTTACACACAGCAGTTAAAGGGCAGCCTTTTATACTGATAGCGTATGGTATTCTTTCTCTGTGATGTCGTAATCCTTATGGGACGGCTGTGGACGAGAATCTTACAACATGTAATGTAATTTTATCGTAAGACTTTAAATTGATCTATTAGTGACTCGAGTTCAATTTTATTGGTTTCCTGTGTGGCTCTACTCGGCTGAATGACAAACGGCATTAAAATGAAGCCTATAGTTTGGTGATGTAGGATGTGCTATTCTAGCAGGTTATTGTTTTGGAATTAGCCTTTCTCACTTTGTCATTGCGCAATGCAAATCTAGACTTTGTCGAAGGTACTCAATGAAATAAAATATAATTGAAGATTGCAGAAAATATTCTTCTCATTACGGGCTTCGTTTCTCTAAACCATTTGTTCGTATTTCTAAGGTTACAAGGCTAGGTATGACCTCTCTGAGGGAGCTAGAGAGGCGAATAGCAGGGGTTACCGCGTTAGCTCGCTTGACACACGGGTTCCCCCCGCCATAGATGGGAGAACTGCACTTTGCGAGCGATGTCCTTCAGCCATCCGAACCGGGGATTCAGGGATATTTGCGTTTATTTTACAAAAACTCAACCACTAAACCATTAAAACTTACTAGAGAAGCCAGTAATTTCATTTTCAAAATTTTACTAGTCAAACACCTTTTGCAGAAACAATGTTTTGAAGATGAACCAAAAATGAAACAGGAACTGATTCATACCAAAATAGAGTTTTGAAAACTATTGAAGCCAATCAAATTAATTTTCCTCAGGAGTCAAATAAAATGAAGATATTGCGTTGAATCATGCGGTAACATCTTTTAGTGACTGAAAAATTTTAGTACAAAGTTCCTGTCTAAATACAGTCAGTCCTAAGCTGTAAAGTGTACATTTTACCGGTAATGATACATAATAACCGACCTTGGGAGAAAGGTTGGTATTCTGGAGGCCACTCGCTGCCATGTAGGTGGATCCAATCGTCTTTATTTTGATGATGTCCTTGAAGGGTGCGTTCTCCAGCAACTGGAATGAAATTGTTCAGGTAAAATCTAAATGAAGAGAACAGAAGTTAATTTGGGAAGTACTTTAGTACAGTAAAATATAAAAAATAGAAATGACTTTCATTGCTAAATTTCACCAGTCAGTTCAAGAAAATGCAAAAGACCTGAAGTGACCAAATAAGATTGTACGACAGATGAGCAATGGAGCCTAGCTAAAACATGATAAATGACATTCATATTACATCTCGTCTTTCAAGAGGAGCGAACGGATTACCATTTGGCCAAACTTACATTCGTATGTATGTATATTGATGCACTGATAACCAAACGTGTGTGAGGATCAAACGCAGTTGCAAAACGTTTAATTAGAGTATCATACATGTTCAAATTTGTAGAGCCATTTCATCATTTTAAAACTTGATCTATTCTTTCTCGAAGAGTAACGAAGCATTGAGAGAAGAAGCATACATATCACAGATCAGATATGAACAAATTCAGAATGAAGATACTCATGTGAAACCTTTAAATAAGATGGAAAGCATCGTCAACGTCAGTCACCCAAAGCCGTACTCATTGCTGTGTTCTGCGTCTTTAACACAGCTTTCCTTTCGATGTAGCTCCGTTTCTCTCCAACTGAAGCTCAGTCCAGCGTCTCTTTGAACGAAAACCACCTCAATATCCACTAAAGTACAAAAGTGCACTTTCTTTAGTTACTTGCTCTACGAGTATGCACTTTGCGTATCCTTCTTCGTGTGTATGACCAAACCGTGTTTTTTCAGCGAAGCTTTTCCTAAAAAGCACTCTGAAATATGAAAGGTTTTCAATATTTATCGCTCTATTGGATGAAAAATTGAACTATGTCCATAATTTTTTAACTTTCCTGATAATTTTGATATTGAGACAATTCCTTATGTTTGTTGAGAGTGAAACTTTTTAATGGTTAAATTGATGAATAAAAGAAAATACTTTTAATGTTACGTGAATCAAGTCAATAACAATCCCATCCCTGGTGATATAACACAAACATTCAAAGTAAACAAAACGCTGGTGCAGAGAACCTAAAAACGATTCAATAAGCCTGAAAAACCGACAATAAGCGTGCACGACGTCATTTTCGAACTGTATGAACATCAAACTTGACAAAATCAATCAGAGAGATGTTTTGAAGAAATCTAACGAGACCCTTAACAAATCTGGTGAACAAAGTTTAAGTCAGAACCATATCCACAATTCTGCATAACTTGAAAAAATAAAAAATACGTTCTATTCACTAGGTTTCCGAAGAATGAGAATTTATAGATACAAATTTATCAGTGATCACGAAATTATGACGCTATGAACATGAGCAATAAACCTCACTACGAGACAATGATCTGAAACTCATCTGGGAATTGTGAAGAGGTATTTGGCAAAAAAATAAAGAAAAAAACCTAATGCGGATGACTTGGTCACCTCAATCCCCAAAAGCTTAACCCCATTGAACTTATTTGAGATCAGCTGGACTGGAAAGCCAAGAATAAACAGGTGTAAACCAGTGCTCCAAACTTTTAAGAGATGTTGAATGAAGAATCATGGGGGAAAATTTGAAGTGGTTATCTTACAAAATATTTAAGGATGCCTCGACTGTTTCAAGCATTTATCAAAACTAAAAGACACTATTTTAATGAGTCTAAGACTTAGATAGTTTATTAATTATTTTGATTACCAGATGCTTATATTTTCATAATTGTATATCTACATGGTCCCACAGTGAACGGAAATGAAAAATAAATCATGTTCATAATTTGAGTAATGTAAATCTAACGCAGAAAAATTAGGCAAAATCGGAACTTGAGTAGAAGAGAATGTCAAAACGAGATTGCAACGAAGGTACATTTCCAGAGAATTCCGGAGCTTGCGATCATTTTTAAGAATTGATAAATTTTATTAGTCAGATGCACCAAAGCGTCAATTGGCTCAAAACTCCAATGGTCATTCACAAGAAATTTAATTTAAAGAGTCAGGTTAATTGGTCGATGCTCCAGGAAAACGTGTCACCTAGGTTAACAAAGACTTGTTGTGATCTACCAGCTTTCAACGTTAGTAGAATAGGAAAAGTTGAAGGAAGAAAATTTAAGTGAGTAAAGATTTCTGTCCACTTTCAAGCCCGGCCTTTAATCCGACAGGATTGGGAGTGTAGCATAATTTTGAGCTGGATATCCCTACTCTCTTTCATTTAAGTGAGTGAGTTCTCACGCAGGCTATTCAAACTTCGACGACCATATTCAGCAGAGATATCGTGTGCTTTTCTTGTGCTTCAGTCGCTCAGCGTTTCGTAGTTATGATGGTAGCTACAGGACATCACTCTGAGCTCTAAATTTGCAGTTAATTCTTAATTATATTCTAGTCGTATAGTTTCTAATCACCTTTGCGCTGGATATCCCTACTCTCTTTCATTTAAGTGAGGATTATAGGTACCTTCCAGTTTTATACATTGCTTATTTTTATGAATGAATCTTTACGGCATTACCTGTATTTCTAAACCTTTACCCTGAAGAAGTTTACAAATTTTTTAGTTGAGGATACTTTTGTCTTTTTTACTTACACCATCAAAGTCAGAGATGACTTCATTCAAAAACCTGAGGCACTCCAATCCTTGGTTGTTGACAGACTCTTCTGAGTAAAAGTCTGTAATACAAAGAAAATGAATTAATGTTTTGTAATTATCTACTTTTACTTATGCTGTAAAAGTTTTTGGTCAGTCAGTACAAATTATTTTGATTCAGAGGTTGGGGTCAGTTTGGTCTTGAAAAATCTGAGGCTTGCATTGATTACTCCACACAGAGACACATACGCACCGGAAGACACCCTCCCCCCCGTCGCCTCCTTCCCTTACCAGAAAACACATGCACACACACAAACTAGCATCAGATTCACCAGCGAGTGTCGCAATCAGTTCAGAAACGGGTCCTTTGACTTCATAATGGACACATTGAGCCACGCAAATCAGAAATTATCCGGCATTACAGATGAATTTAAATGTATAATAATTAATGAAATGTTCAAAACTGTCTTGTATCATCTAGTCACTGGGTGCGCGAGCGTACGATAGCGGCATTGAGCAGTGGAAGTCTATGCAAGAAGTAGTAGACACGCGCCCAGCTCATGGCTCTATTCCAACGGCAATGGTTCTCCACGGCTGTGTGAAGAGCGCCTCCTCCATAGACGATCGCTTAATCTTTGAATGATTATGAATAACAGCGAGTGAAAGCGTCTGCATACATTAATAAAATGTTTGTAATCTTCCAACTCCCACGATCATTCTAGGTACCCTTTTGTGTGTCTTTCAGCGCTGTTATGTGAAACGTCTTAAATTTCCTGTGCATCCACTTTTCTATACATTTTTTGATACCCAATATCAAAAGAACGAAATTTAGAAAGGAATAGTTTTTGCCTCTTCTTGATTTTATTGCTCAAGTAGCGGGTATCCTGCACATTCCTTCGAAGGACAACACTACGCCAATGGGTTTTCCTACTAACTTTCAGTTCATACGACTGATGAGGCCTTGTTTCTGCCGCAAAAGTTAGAAGCTGATAATTTAACTGCAATAATAAAAGTTCGGTTCGATTCACTGTTTCCGACGAATGAGAATTTATAAATATAAGTTTATTATTGATCACTGAGAAAAGAGCAAATTTTTGTAACAAGTCCAGCTCTAGTCAATATACAGGAACAAAGGATTAATATCTTGAATATCTTGAAGTTGTTTGGGCCTCTATGCCCTGGTCACACTGGAGTGACGCCGGTTTAAAAGGTCATATAAATCCAACGATCATTCACAACACGAACGCAAGACGTTAAAAATTAATGTTAAACACAAAATTTCCACTAATTCTTTAAAAATACTGAATTCATTAAATTAAGATTGTAACGATATATTTCAATAAACGCATCCTATGAAATAAAGGCATCCACAAAGCCTACACTTGTGAAAAAAGACAAATCCCTCGAAATTTAGATGTAAAGAAACTCGCTCATTAAGGAATTGAAATAGCGAAATGCTGTGCCTGCCTTTTGTACGTTTTACGTTCACGACGAAATAAAGCGACACCCGAGGCAAGTAAGGACCAACCTGAATAGTTGGGCATGGAGGCGAAGAGCACCCCGACTTCCTCGTAGCTCTGGGAGTACAGCTCCTCATGCTTTTTCCTCCTGAGCCCCATGAAGTGGGTGGCCACGTGGGGAGGCAGGATGTTGTACACGAGCTGCTCGTTGCGTTGACGGATGTCGGCGGCCTTCTCCTTTTGCTCCTCCACCTCGCGCCGCCACAGGTACAGCACGCGCGACGTCTTCTCCATCTGCCGTACGCGTCAGGATTACTAGGGTTCTGGTCAGCGCGCATTACAGGACTGTTAGGGGTTCTCCATCTGCCGTACGCGTCAGGATTAGTAGGGCTCTGGTCAGCGCGCATTACAGGACTGTTAGGGGTTCTCCATCTGTCGTACGCGTCAGGATTAGTAGGGCTCTGGTCAGCGCGCAGTACAGGACTGTTAGGGGTTCTCCATCTGCCGTACGCGTCAGGATTGGTAGGGTTCTGGTCACCGCGCATTTAAATGACCAGTGAGCAGCGTGCCTACGTCGAAAAAATACTATACTATACGTCGTACGAAAAGTCCAGACAGTATGATCGAGAATTCTAGGAATGAAATCCTAGTTCATCTAGAATTAAATCATTCGAAAACATTCTCATGATAAATTAATTTTCGATAATTGCAATTGAGAAGTAAGATGCGTATCAGATTGTTGATGAAATGACACGATTTCATGTGAATGAATAAATAATAAGTCATCAATATGGGTTTTTTCTGTTTTATTTTCATGACAATCACCTCACGCAAAATACTATAAAAAAATCACGCATCAGTTCCGATTTCAGCAACAGCTTTACTAATTACGGCCCTGATGTTGTAAAATGTTTTAGAGGCAATATAATTCGCTTATACCCATATAGTATGATTAATCAACGTCGTGTAATGATAATTTTCTTTCGCTATAGATAGAAGTTACAATATTTTGGAAAAATCATTTAGAAGTGAAATAAATCTGAAAAATTGAGGTAGATTCATACTAAGGACTCTTCGTAGACAACAAGATCAAAAACTAATCTAGAAAAGAGTCATTTCATGTGCAGAAACATGATACAAAATTGCATTACACAATAAAATGATAAGATATAAAGGCAAAATAATGAAGCAAGACAATCGTGTAGAAGACCGCCATCTCGGTGCATCAGTCACTACGAGAAGAAGTGTTGAGGAAAATGACGTGCACATTACAGTGTACACCCAGCAAATAAAAGTTAGTGCTTCAGCACTATCCCATTCTTCGGGATGTACGAAAAATTTTGAGTACACACAAATGACACATCGTCAGAGAATTAATTCAAAGACAGTTCCCTAAAATTTAGCTCGAAATTCTTTGTTTTACTGGGAGGCAGGGCTCATCTTGGACATTAAATAATATACATAGGGACAGAAATTTCATATGAATATAACACTCGACCCAAACGTACTATTGTTACCTCGGTTGTCGAATAAAGATTCTCGCAATAGAGTTGTTTCAACTATATATGTATTTTACGCGGTGCTATCGTAACTTTGAAATATAATTAACACTCGACCAATCTCAGAATACTTATAAAATTATCAAATAACACAGTTCAATCATTTTCATCATTATAAGAATCTCATCCAGTTCAATGTCAGTGAAAATTGACTACAAGTAAAAATGTAACACTTTTTGTGATCCCACTGTAAATATTTTCAATTGAAAATTTTCTATCACTTGTTAATCGACGAATAAAAATTACCTTGATTCTCGCTTTATTGACCAACAGTCGTACAAAAACTTGAGAAAGGCCTTCTACCGTTTCTACGCAAATACATACAAGTGCGCATAGATTTCCGTACGGTGTTGGTTACGCTCCAAACTAATCAGCATATTAATCAAAAGGACAACTTTTGCTGAGCCATCCTTCACTCATTCATGCGCAAATCTATTTCACTTGCGTGAATTATGTCGAAATATGAATTGTGTCATATGTGTCAAAATATGAACATGTTGTAGAATGACTTCAAAGTCAGCCTACAGGGTGTGAGTCAATAAATTCCCATACTTAACACCGTTGATTAAAATCAGCAGTTCAACGAGGGAGAAAGGACAAACATCATGAAAGAACTAACATGTGCAATATGATGCGACTTTCCCCAGGAACGTTCTTAGAGAGATCAGTTCAGGCGTAATGTTTGAGTTGCTCTTCATCTTCGTTCATGATATGCATATAATCCAAATGGGAAGGATTTTAATAACTGTATGATGGCCTAATTAATATTCGTTGTGGTCCACCAGACATTCGAAATCGTATGCATGACAGAAAACACGTTGGTGTAAACTTACTCCACATTTCTTCAGTTAGGTCATATGATCAGACGGAAAGCGACTGTCATCCCTCCAATAAGTGTTTATTCAGGATTTACCAGCAGTAAAATAATAATAATGATTGGTGCTATCGATATCGAGTTTTTTGTCACGGAATGGGCAAGAATTAAAAATACGATAATGGTGACAGTGACTTTTAATTCGACTTAGAGTACATCTAAGACACCATCATACTCGTATGATTAAAATTTTGTCTGAATTTTGGTCCAAGAAATGCTATAACATCAGACACAAACATGAAAGGAATTAAAAACGGGTATAAAGATATTGAATAATTTGATTCAAAACATCAATTAAAACTCACTTAATATAACCATTTGAAAGAGTTTAGGTTTGACCTTTACGCTGAAACGAGCAAACAGTTATTCTTGAGTTTCAGCTACTTAATTCAGTTACCGGAGAGGTAAAGTATAACCATGAAGTGAGACGTGTGTAGCTTGTGTGAAACAGACCTGGCGGGCAATGAAGGCGAGCAGGAAGCTGATGAGTAGCAGCTCCACAGAAATGTCGACCAGCTCCATGCGCAGCCTGGACGGTGTTGGAGCCGAGTCATGAGGATGATTAAGCAACTGTAGCAACATTGATTACAGTATTTACTTCAAATATATCTCAAACTCTCCCGAACATTGGGTTTACGTTTCTCGTTTCGCTGCTAGTTGCTACTATAATGACTCGATCTTTTGGTGTTAGCTTCATGGATTTACAAACCTGAGTATGATTTCAGAGTTGCTTTTCATAGGATAATCATGATCGAGAGCTGAGTTGGAAAATTTTCCTCAATATTTTCCTCTATGGACACAAAATGGACCCCAAAAATGAGCTAAATTTGTTTCAAGTGAATACTACGACAAAATTAGTAACACTTGTTGCTGACCCACTCTGCACAGAGACCAAAAATAGAGAGAATACAGGCGGGTAAAGATCACAACTTCACAAAAGTCGGCGATAGAACTGGAGCATAATGTATACTTATTGTTACAAAATTTGAAAGCTAATGTAATAAAAAATAAAAGGCTAATATGTCATATACTCGTGGAATACGAGTAGATCAATTAAATATAAAAACAAAATTAAACAAATGTAGCTATACATGAATAATGCATATGTTATCTCTTTGCAAAGTCCTCAAAGTGAAAAGAAATCTCAGAGGCTGAGAAGACAGCAATTGAAAAGAGGTTCGCCAGATTTGAATTTGGCAAATCTTTTACTGATTTAATTGATGGTCACATGCTACAAAATATGATCATCACAAACGAGAAACTTTTGAATGATCAGATCAGTAGCGTCTCAAGTACCACATCGATAATTTTTCCAAAGCGTCGTATGCTAGTCAATCTCTTCCTCGTTCGGAAAAATCTGTAGGAATAAGAAATTAGCATCCGGGAGAACATGAGCGGTTATTTTAAGGATTAAAAGAAGTCAATTATTTTATTATTTGTGCAACTATCTCCCGAAAAAGAATAGGTCTTGGAGAGGATTTTATCGAGTGGCATGGTCCGAAATACAGAAAGAGGTCTTCGTCAAATTTATGTTGAGAGGTCTAGTTAAGAAATTTACAGTGTCAAGGTAGGAAGTCGTCGATGAGAAGTCTAGGGGAAGTTTGAAAAGACCCATGCATAAGGAGTGTGAGAAGGATGCACGCGATGTAATTTGGATCTAAGTGAATATTATAAAGAAAGTGGAGAAGAATATGGTGCATAAATCCTAGGAAGGAATAATCAAGGAAACCTATTTCACGATTATGCAGAGAATTTAGTGAGTTTTGTCTTCACGTAGTTTTAGCCTTTTATTCTTTATTCATGTTCTCTATAATTCTCTTTGTTTGGTATTTACTTTGTTTATAAGCAAGTTCATTTAATTTTGAGCTACTATAGCACTGGTGAAGACCATGCAGCGAACCTTGAAAAAAAAATTCGAGCTATACACACTCGTACATTCTAGCGTTTTCATCCAGAGATAAAAGGAAAAGATTCAAATACATTGCGGTTACACAAGAACACCATACGCTTTTTCACTTAGTAGTGCGAAGAATTTTTGCGTCAAAATGCTTAACTTCACAGTCAAGTACCATGTTCCGCTTCTTTATGCTGGTTCAGATAAAATATGTACAACTGAAAAACCTGCCATCTATAGGAATTATGGTAAAAGTCTTAAAATATTTTTGGTAAGAATCTCCATCATTTAATAGTGGAAATCTTTAGTTGTACAAATGAACCACAATTCTTTTTCAACCATGAAGCGGCCAAATACGAGCCTTGAACATTAACAGCTAACCTCTCTTCCTCAGTGGGGGGTCCGTAGTAGGCCACCAGCCGGGGGTCCCGCCTCCTGCCCTGGGGCAGAGCCAGCGGAGGGTGGGGGGGTCCGTCGGGGTCGTGCACATCAGGGCGGTACACAGGGCGGATGAGCGCAAAGTTGAGCGTGATCTGAGCGCTCGCCAGCAAGAACAACACGGTGCTTTTTGCTAAGTAGCTCACCTGCACACGGAATGACCATCAAATGTTGACTATATTCGCAAAGTTTCAATAGAGTTTACCAATGTTTGTTCAAGCCAGTTTCATCTCCGTCAAAACATCGTATCTTATATGCATGTCGCCTTCCAAAAGGTAAAGGAATTAACTGTCCTGTGAGGGTTGAAATTACTTGTAATCACAAAGTAACGTAGGCAAGTCTACCATGGATTTAAAACCCTAACATGGAATCTTCAATTTAAATAAAGAATGCAAGCACGCGTACAGTCGGACACCTGTTCCTATTATTGATTAAATGCCCGTCATTGAAGTGCCCTGATGATATTAAGTATAATTCACTTACAGTGTGATTAGGCGATTCATTCATAATTATAAATCGCCTAATATAAATTCGAGCAATTCCGTCCCATAAGATCAGAGTTCTTCCATTACTAAGGCCTAACCAATGCCTACTAATTGGTTATAACTAATCCTGAGGGTATTATTCCAGAGGACAATGTTTACTGCTCTTTCAGTAATACTGATCGAATTGTTTTGTATCACAAATAACCTAAAAAAAATCACTTACAAACTAAACTTTCAGAACACTTCTGCCATTCATTCCACAGTTCGTCGCGCTCATTCTACATTATTGTACAAACGATTTCCAATACCGAGTTGTTGTTGTAGTGGTAGTGAAAGCAGCGCTCCAGAAACTCAGTCTATATCGCAGCGAAAGAGTAAAGACTATTTAGTATGGACTTAGGAGAACGGGGATTCTATAATACCGAAATGATGAACATAACTAATCTCAAAACAATTTTGTACCAACATAACGTGGGACATGAGAAGTAAAGAAAAATCAGAATCTTTAAAATAAGTATTGACGTTAAAAGGGATATGTATGCGTTAGGGTGCAAGTCCTTCCTCTTCTGAATAGTAAAGAAATTTAGGGTCAGAGAACAGAGGGGAAAAAGTGTAAGAAATCGATTGTTGACGAAATAGTTAAAAAGTGCGATTTGACCTCCTTGTTTTGTTGCAGAGCGACACAAATATTTGGAGTAATTAGTTTGAATGCGTCCTATATTGATGAGCTTTGGATGTTTTAAGGGAACAAAATGAGCGGTTCAGCTTAGGAAGCGATGCAATCAGCGGTGCCACTAATGCCGTACATCATTCTAGCGACAAGGGTTTGTTTCTTTAACCTTCAGCGAATGTGCAACAACCACGAAAATCAATGGCAAACTCTAATAGCTGCGCTAAATACCGTTGTGTTTGATGGAGGATGTTGACCTGTTCATTTATACAATGCAGCTCACCAGGTGGATCTTCGAACCATAAGCATCGAGTCGAATAATTGCGAGTCGATGTTTTTCATTCAGTAAATTACTCCACTCATGTATTCTGTATCCAATGTGTGCATTTGTATCCAATCTTTTCAAAAACAATTGTAGTAAAGTTTGTAATTTTGTTTCAGATTAATACCACTGATGATGAGGCTAGTGACTCGAAATATCTGGTATTTAAATGTACTAAAGTCGATTTTAATACACGACTCGTCATGATGTAGCTCTTATTGCTTTACTTTTTATCTCTTACCTCACACGATCGCGAGCATCACTTCTCACATCAAATGAAAGTTCAAAAAATATTGCTTAATAAAAATTAACTTGTTACTTTCTGTATTTTAGTAAAATTCAAGCATACCTTGTAGGCCTTCGTAGAATTCAAATGATGAGCATGATAATTTGTATAGGATACTAAACCCTAATAAAGAGAAATGACTGAAGGTGCGTCATCTATACCCTGTGAAATCACAACTCCCTGTAAAATTTTGAGCATGTTGACTGGGTCACCCTAGTCAGAATGGCTATCTCACACTAGTTTTTTCGAGCTTGGTTTCGATGTACTCGAGTGTTTCAGAAAACATTTTTCGATCAGGTTGATTTCAGTCTTTTGTCTGTCAATGAACTGTTCGAATTTTTAACATCACGTTAATTAGTATCACCATGATATCTTTGTAATTACATTCTTTTCCTCGGCCGGGATCATAGAATTTGCAGTAGGGTTTGATTGATTCAGTTTGTCTATCGTATGCTATACCCCTTTAAAAATCTACTCCTTTTTTAAGTCGACAAGTAAGTAGTTGGCATAGGCTGCAGAAGGTCAAACACACGACTTTCGGCCGCTTTGGACTCTAATTTCCTACATCCCCGCTATTCGCTCATGAAAGTTAGATGTCAATAAGGCACTAAAGGCCCATTTTGCCGAAGATTGGTTTAGGAAGAGAAGTTTGACTACAGTCGAGGTCGACAGTAGTCGACACAGTCTAACTGTTTCGACCACACCGAGCGTCGGTGTATGTGTATTGCCCGCCCAAACCATCAGTTGACCCCCAACTCTCCATTGAGTGGGGCGTTCAGAGAATATCAGTCATTATTAATCAATGAAAAATATGTGCAAACTGTAAATTAGACGGGAGTGAAATGCTTTGTGTAAAGAATATTTTAAGTACTTGTGATGTTTTCCTAAACAGTGTCTTGTGTGAAAAACAAAAGAAGGAAACTAAGAAACTGTCATATCATCGGTAGTTTATGCATAGCATCAGAGTTAGACTGCTGTCATGGGTTAGCGACGTTAATTCAACATCAAATAAACTTCACAGATGATTAAGAAACATCACACGGTTAAATACTTTGCAACAGAAAATGTGTATTTTACACTGCCCATTTGAGTGCAGTGTGAAGAGAATGCCGATTGTGAACGGTTGCGTCGCGTTACACTTGGTAGAGGAGATGAACAAGGCGCTGAGGCTTCCAACTGTTGCCTTAACTTTTTACTGATGAACTTATACAATAGGAAAAAAGAGGTTATGCCTCATTTACTAACGTCATAAACTCATCCAATCCAGCATTCACAAAACAAGGTTTAAATATGCTAAGAATATTGAATAAATAAATCAATACATGCAACCATGTACATATTTATAAATATTGATTGTACTGATTGTAAATCTGTATATGACACAACTGAATACAAAATCGAATACAGCTTGTTCGAATGCCACTGACAATAGAAATTTTAACCGATTACCCTGCAAATGACACGTGTCTTAGTGGAAGTAGTGTTTCACTTTCAAAGAGGGAGGCAAAAAAATGTGAAACTGGAATTTTTTTAAAGAAACATACGGAACAAAGGTACACCAAATCTTCAACAGAAATTACGTAACAGCGCTCGCCATTACCACCATACATGAACATACATCCATACATACATACAAGGGTTGACGAAATATGTAACAGGAATAGCGTTTAACACATGCGTACCCATAAACTCTATTTCTATGGTCAAGATAATTTATATATAAATTGAAATGTTGTATACTTCGTTTCATGAACGTTTTGTTTTCATGCTAGAAGAATGATCAGACAACAAGACAAAAAATGATGATAAATTGTTGATACTTGATAAGAAATCTTCTCTTGACAATAGCAGCCAAGATAGAATGCTTACCATATCATGAGCGAGTGACCACTTCTTAGAAAGCCCAAACTAAACATCATGCGACACAGACCGCAAGGAAAGATAGGCTTAAATTAGAGTTAACAGAAAGGGTTAGACGATAACCTAAAAATTGTACGCAAATGGCTTAACAATATTCTTGAAAACATTAAAATATTCTATTAGTAAGTGCATAACTCTATTCTAAATACTACTGTTTCGACACTCACAAAATAACAATAGCTATACGAGGCTAAAATTTGCAGAAAATATGAAACTTCAGGTCAGTGCCAGGAAAGCAATCGCCGCTGTCACATAAATGGATTGCAGGTCTCCTTAAATAAAAAATAATATATCCGCAGTGATTTTCCCCAAATTGTTGTCAGTAAAGACTCCAAGAAATATACGATCATAAAAATGGGTATAAGTCGCTTAGGTTTCACTCTCGAGGGCATGACTGACCTGAGCCAGAAGCGTGGCCCCGAGTAGCAGCAGCACAGTGAAGTAGGTGTGGTAGGTTGGATACGGGCAGATTTCTGCGTTGTATCCGCCCTCTTCGCCGTGGTAGTCGTAATCAGGACTATAAGCCCCCGGTAATCCAATACTCTCAAGTACGTCACCTCCCACTATGCTATCTCCCTCGTTTCCGGGAGAACCGTCCTCAATAGGCCACCCTGACGAGCCTTCAAGTTTGTCGGTGGCAGTTTCGCTGTCAGAGCGAGGGTCGTAGTCTTGCCGTAGCCCCATCATTCGTTTGTCCAAGGCTTCGTCAGCGGTAGTGTCAAGGGTAGAGTTCAGTGACGTCGAAGTTTCGTTGCCGTCCTCCAGGACACTCATCACTTTGATGAAGACTTCGTTATGCTTCTCTTCCTCCTCAATGAAAATGGTCATGCCTTCGTTGGGCTGCCTGCGATTTGAGTGGCGGTGCTGGTGATGGTGACGGGTGTGAGGAGATACTCCGGCACCAGCCCCATTGGGTACTGCCACATTGCTACTATTCCCGTATATGATATCGTTGAAAAGGCTGTTGTTGCAAAGGTACTGCAAATAAAAATAAGAACATCCGAAATGAGGGTGTTATATATAACATAAATATAATTCGTATTTCAAGTCGCTATCCCGAGTTAATCCACTTTAATCCTAAATCTTAAATTCCAATATTTCGATTGCATTTTGAAACACATTTTGAAATAAATATGGATACAAACAGTTCCTACTCATGGTGTTACAAATGATGTAGCTTTGTCAGTATCGCAACATTTTTGAATATAATGTATGTATACTAAAAAAAATCACTTCTCCTCAAACGAGGACACTGGGCAAATATGAGTGAATGTTAATTTAAAATTGTGAATATTCAAATTTGAACTTCCAAGTAGTTTTCTCGATTGCCAGCAATCTTTGTCTATCTTTCTACGATATATTGTACCTCTTTCTCAAAATTCATTCACATTTTTAGGTTAGGCTTCATACAGCACATTTTCGAGTTAATTTTTAGAACACCTGAGTTTTTCTCTTTGCGATGTTTGTCCAACTGCAAAAGAGATGAAAAATAGGTAAAGCAAAAAAATGGAGAACTAGCCTGCGGATGGCAGAGATTTTCTTAGCCAAAAACTTTAGCAACTTCCACTCCACATCGATAAGAAATGTGTGTAATTCCTTTGTGATTGGTTAAAGCTCAGCACTCCATAGCTCTGTGAATTTTTTCGCATAATAACTTTTGATAAAAATGTTATTCGATTTGACTTGAAGAAAGTTATATTCGCTATAAGTGATGCTAAACATACTATGACTTGAAAACATGTAAAACATAAGTTAGAGTTCGTTGATTTATCAATCTGTTAAATTTTAAAATCAACATGAAGATAGGACGGAATTTTACATGCTAATACACTAAAACAAAAAATTCTTAATGACAGCCATCTCTAGCATAATCTAACGTAAAAAAATGAAGAAGTTTGATGGCCTTCTAAACGAAATTCACTACAAGAATATAAGAAACAATACATAATTTAAGAACGCTTGCATTTCAATTACAATTTTGACACCTGTACGTGGTAAAGCTTGAGTACTGAGCACAATAGGCGAGTTTGCTGAGTATTCAAGTTTGCTCAATTTCTGTACGCTTTCTTCCTCTCTTTTGTGGAGCTCCATGGTGTAATGATAGCGTGATGGCCTCGTAACCGAGAGGACCCCAGCTCGAAGCTCGGCTTAGCAAGGCATTTTCACGTAAACAAGAAGTACTTCCCTTGGAAAAGGAAGTTTAAAAAATACTTTCATCACATCGTTCACAACACCAGTAGTTGTGAGGCATTGGAAACTCAACGGTAATATGTGTTGGAGTTAATAAAGATTCTTTTTTCCCCTAGTTTATTCATGACATGAAATGAACGCATAATATTCACTTGAAGCACCAATGAGACTATATTATTTATTTATAGCACGAAAAATGGGGGAAATAAATTCACCGAAGTAATTTTATAACTTTGTCAATATCATTAATTTTTTCAAAATAGCCAAACTCCCATTATTTGAGCTGGAAATTTGTAGTGTCATGTCCGATGACTAGAAAAGCATGCCCAGCACCCCTCGATGTGCCCGTAACGTGTTCAGTAGGAAGACAAAAACTGCCACAATACTTATTGCTTATTAATTAAGGTTCATCAGTCGACAGCAGAATAGTATTTTTAGGCATCCTAGACTATGACATGATGCAACATGGAAATAATTGATAACGTTTTTGGACAGGTCTCTGTATTTTCTAAATATTAAACTAATGTGCGAAAAAAAGATAATCAGCATCAGATCCTCTTGCCGCCGTCCTGTAAATGTCAGTTTTGTAGAAGTAATTAAGTCAATGTACAATCGCAAACTAAAAATATTTTTAACTCAAATTAAAATAGATAAATGACTAAATAAATTTCTATTTAAAAAAAGTCAATTTAAAAAAAATAATCAATTTCAAAATAAAATAAAATAGATGAATCTTGAAAACATATAAAATATAACCCCATGTATTTTACCATCACTAATGCAGTGCATATGTTTACACGTCTTTGGTCATCATGTTTTCACCCTCATAGATGTACTTATGAATAACGCAGAAGTACTGAGAGCAACGAAAAAGTAAAACGCAATTTTAAAATTAAAGGTTTTTAATCTGTTGTTATTCAGGATTTATTATTTTTTTTTTTAAATCAGAATCCCTCTTCTGCGATTAATTACAGGGTTACAGAGTCAAAAAATAATTCGACGTACTTCATCTTGATTTTCATCATAATGAACCGACTTCAACTCTGACTATGTTTTTAAATATTCGCACACGTAACGACTCTCTCTCCTCCATGAAGCCTGAAGCTTCCAACTCCCAACTCCGACACCACACCAAGTTATCTACTGTAGCTCTTGCCGACTCAAAAATCAGACTTCGTCTAATCTGCAATCAAGTCAATTACAAGATTATTTCTCACATAAGCTCTCCCCACTCGGGGTTTTAAGATGCATATACGCAGTTTACATGTGCAAATACATTACTCGAGGTTATGATTACATATGTTAGTAAGAAAATATTTACGTAGAAATAAAAAAAATTATTTGAAAAATTTAAGATACGTATATTTCTACCATATGTATACAGACATTTATTAACATGGTATATGGCAAATTATTCCTTTGTCAATCAAAGGACAAATTACACATGCAGGCACGCAACGAATATGTATGATTAAGCTGTGTATGCGTTCGTATTTTCATATAGATCCATATTTCAAGATGAATCTTAAATATATCGGTCTGGTGTCTTTTGCTGCATTGCCTACAACATTTCTATCTATGTAATCAAATCGACTTATTATAGCAGTTTAAAAAAAAGTATTATTATAAAATGAAATAAACCGTTATGATTTTAAATTTACTTCTCTTAATTTAGAATTCAGTTTTTTAATTCGACATTGAGTGATTTTCATACGAATTTGGCTTATTTGAATTTGAAATTGAATTTCCATTCGAACTTAACATATTTCAATTTCAACTTAACTTAGTTAAGAAGAAATCAATTTAATTCCATTCGAAATTGAAACATTCTAATTTCAAATTATTTTTTTTAATTTGAAGTAAAAAGGTGAACTTTCTATGTTGCATGTCTAACCTTTACCCTCAACTGACAAGATTTCATTCACTGAAATCTACGATTGCTCGTGTAGATCAGACCGAAAAAATATTGTCACTGTGCGCAAATATATTTTCCTATTTTGAAAGAACACAAAAAGAAAGTTCAAGAATCAGAGGAAGGCTTTCATCAACGGAATAGATTTGCAACTCATTTGCCGGCGCGACGAACAACGAACAGTTCAGCGCCACTGAGGAAGCGTGTGAAGGTTCTCCGTCTCGATGTTTCGTGACGTTTTCTTTCAAATTTTCATTCCGCTATCACAAATGCAAGCATGTTTGTAAATCAAATGAGGCTGCAAAAGTGATTCGTGTGTAGCTTTATTTCAATACGTGTTAATTGAAACATTGGAAAAAATTTATTAATTTGTTAACACATTTTCATATTATGTACTTCCTGATTAGAAAATTAAGCTATTTAGATTAGGATTATATATATATATTTTCCGTTCAAATACTATTTTTTACATTTCACCACCATCGGCTCAATTAAAAACTAAAACTTTAAAAGCTCCTAAGTTTTCCAGCACGTAATAAAATTTTCACATTTGGGTTGCAACGTTCTTTGGACAATTAACTATTAGTATCATGTTGTAATAGATAGAACAACAAGTAACACACAACAATTACACTGGACACACTAACCATGTCAGTGAAGTTGGTGAGGGCGGCGATGAGCACGAGGCTGGTGAACCAGAGAGTGCGCAGACACACGGACGAGTGGACCCTGTCACCCCCAGTGACCAGGCACGCTGGCACTCGCTGCACAACACCTCACGTTTGATGATTCACCTCTTGGATCTACGCTACAAGCGACGTGCCACTACCCTTATCCAAGTAGGGCATCGCGCGTGCAACAATTTATGTCGAAATCAACACCATGTGTAAAACACTTCATTTTAAGTGCCGTCGATCACATACATAAGAATTTGTTGAACTTTTTCTAAGAAAGTAAATATTTAGCACGTGAGGTACTGCAAAAAAAAATGAACAGACAAAGACAGATTTGATCCATGTGAACTATTGGGTGTGATCAGTTCAGAGATAATGCTCTAAAAAGTTCGGGTGAGAAGTACCCACCTAAAGTACGCACCATGATGCCATGCCTCGATTTCCAGGTGTTGCCCAAATTCTGAATTGATGCTGGTAACATCCTCTTCAAGCCCACATACATATTTTACATTTGAGACTAACTATTTTGAGAAGGTAGGTCGCATAAGTGAAATGAGTAACACATTTAATGTCTTTCGCGTCCATGCTATGCATTTCTGCACATACAAGTAAATGCTTATTGCCCACATATGTGTGCAAACAATACAGGTAAGTTCACATGATCATTCAGATTTGGTAGGTTCAAAAAATAACTAATCAGGACAGGGCATTTAGGTTCGTTGAACAATTTTGGAGATCATAATAAATCCCCATAAACAGAGTTTACGATGGTATTTTAAGGTAGAGCACAGCCGAGTTTCGTTGCCAACTCGAAGGCAGGCAGGTGGACAGTGCTGGGACATTATGGCACAGCCTGTCAGCATGCAATGGTTAGTCCAGCAGCGTCATAGCCGAACGCTCATCTGGGTTAGACTTAAGTCCAATGAGTAAGGATTAAATCTTTTCTGAAAAAATATTAATAATTCTGGAAAACTCTGCTATCACAGACTTATTTCAATTTGTGTGAATACGACTCGCTCAGGTGGTTGGTGCAATCCGCCATAGTCGGTTGTAGAAGTGCTAGCATCTTGAAAACACGAACGGCTAAGAGAGAAGACAATGCGAATAGCAACCGCAAACGTTGTGCAATACGAGTATATCGTTTGTACAGAATGCCGGATGTCTAGCGCGATCGACAGATAAGATGCTGAAGGAAAAGAACGTCTAAAACAAGCTTTAAAGGTTTTGAGCTCGCAGTAGAATTCTGCAACAAGCAATGATGACTTCGCTATATGTACGGACAGCATTTATCGTTTAATTCCTAAATTACACCGGCAATGACCCGGCTCTCCAAGTAGAGCACCTGCGACCCCTCTTGCAACATCGCTAAGTCCTCCAGATACGCAAGACAACAATCTGTCCAAGAGTCAGTGTAAAAGTAACGAAATTTTATCGTCCTATACCCAGTGTCATCAATCACAGTGGCAAGATAAAATTAAAAATACTTTTTAAGCAAAAATTATGAATTACTCATACCGTATAACGAACTTAATCTTGGTTATCTTAGAACTGAGTGAGAGTTTTTGCCCACTGCAAAAAAACCATGAGTTTAAGACGGATTGTCACACACACCATATACAAACAAAGCTTTGCTGCCACTATGACCTAAATTGTTGTGGTGTTTCTGGCTATAGGCTAACGTGCAAAAGCAAAAAAAGAGATTAAATCACTGACAGCTACGTACCGGTCATTAGTTATCATACAATACATAAGAGTGCACTAAAAATACATTAAAGTGATGACGTTATCTCTTACGTGTTGCCTTCCATGAGCCGAAGCAACTAACCGTTAGGTACAGCTAAGACGGGAACAAGTCCTTTATGCAACATAGAAGACAATTAATTCCATGGCTAACTTTATTACATGACTATTCTCAGAGGAAATGACGGGCTTCTTGCGAACGATATAGAACAACATGTTTTATACGCTTGAATTAGAGTCCTCGAGACGAGAATGGAAAATGAATCATTAGGCAAACAATAAGAAACACAGCAGTGGCAGATGAGGCTGAGGACTCACCATGGGGAAGGAGCGAGCGGCCGATACGGAAGCCATGGCGACGAGTAGAAGTAGCCCAGCCAGCAGCACGACGGGGCCACCGCCGCTTCTGCTCACATGGCGCCAAATGACAATAAATTAGGCAGCGCAAGAGGTTAAGGCGACGTAATCAGGTGATGGTCCACATGAGTTCATATAGCAGGCTACAATGAAAAAAATCAGGCCTATTGGAGAATTACCTTTCATTAGGACTAGCAGATATTTTTTACATAAGTAAGATTTTCATTTCAAATTCGAACAGTTATTCAGGAGAAGGGCTAATAAGTTTTGAAAATTAAGGAATAATACTTGGAGGTAAGCATGATAAAGTGCTATAGAAATAATGGTAACTAAATTGAAAGGCAAACAAGGGTTTAAATAAAACTCTTGAGAACCAATGACAGATCAGTTCAATTCCCTCCTAAATTTCACTGGCAGGCATCACCACGCTCATGAAGATAATGTCTAGCGCAATTTTCCTCTGAGAAAGTTTTGATTGAGCAGCTGCAGAAGCGGATGTCGATTAGTAGTTGTTTAGTTTATTTGTTTGAGATTAATAGAAAACTGGACTTGTATATTCTTATTAGTCGCGGGACCCGTTAAAGCTTAGACAGGACGGACTAAATTTTTTCTTAAAATGATTGGTATTTTGCCCAAGCAGCAGGAAATGGGGCACAAATGCTTCTCATCGTTTCTTATGAAACCAACCCTTCATAACCAAACTATGTTAACTAAAATACTGTCACACTGTACTCTATCAAAGAAACTAGTTAATTTTTGTCAGATTAAATTTTTTCACGATGGTATTTTATAGTACAATATAACAATAATATAAAATAATACGAAATGATCCAGTATCCTTTGTGCAACATTGATGCATATTAGCGCAGTTTACAGTAATATTCTCTTATGAAATATTGATGCGGAAGGAAAGACCAACCAATTGACCAATCAGCTACCGAACTGGTTATTTATTATGATACATGTGTAGTAAAATTTTCCCAGAACATCTTTGATTTTTTCGTCCATCATTGACATCTCACGTGTATTGAATGATAGTCATTAACTTTTGTACTGTATAGGACCATCTTCTGAGCGAACTGAAACTGCAATTGCACGTAGAATCAATGAATCTACTTTCAACTTTACCTAAATTTTCAGTAGCAGTTAGCCCAATAATGATGGAAAAGGCTCTTTGATGAGGTACGCAGTTCACTTTTAAACTTATCCCATAAATTCTCGATAAGTTATGAACTTGGAGATCAGATTGACCAATCCACTACATAAGTTCATTCTCCATGGAGAGTGAACCACTTTCGAACGATCGAAGATCAAGATGGAACATTGCCATCCTGGAAAATGTGAGGGCTTTCAGGAAAGTAAAACTTTTTTCAGGGATGAAGTGAAAAATCAAAGCCCTATCTCATGTGACATCATTGAGTTACTCCTTACTCGAGCGAGTTACCAATACATGTTCTGCCTATTCGTTACTCGAGCGAGTTACCGAACCATGTCCTGCCTACTCGTCACTCGAGGGAGTTACCGAACCATGTTCTCCCTACTCGTCACTCGAGGGAGTTACCGAAGCATGTACTGCCTTCTCGTCACTCGAGGGAGTTACCGAACCATGTCCTGCCTACTTGAAACAATATCAGACAATTACACTTTGTCAACAAGCTTACTCGGTAAGAGTCAGGGCAAATTCTACTTAAATATAGACGTCAATTGCGACTCTGACAAAGCAGAGGAAACGAATTCAATTTGTTAGAGACCACAAAAATTAAAATAAATAAAATAACTGCTACAGTTGTGGATAAAATTACATGGGGTCGTAGTAAAACCTTGCATATTTCATTAGTACGAGATAGGATAGCAGGTGTAATTTGCGCGAACAGAGCTCATCTAAACCATTGCAATAACTATTTTTTATCATTATTTTACTTAGGGAATTAGTATGATATGAATGACCTCAGTAATCAAAATGTCCTAACTCTTTCAACTCCTCATGAACAATTCTGCAATACAAAAAATAGAGGCTCTGTGAAACTTAGCAAAAAGCAGACCTTGATTAGCATGTAGTTTTTATGCTCTCCAGAATACCCTAATGATCCAATAATCGATTGGAATAATGTGCATACGGTTCTAAGAGTAATAATACAGATGAGTCATTCGTGCCAGCCACATTGAGTGATCGTTGAGAGACTATCTCAGAAATACACAGAGCAGTCTTGGATATGGCAGTACTGACTTTTTTTAATAATATAAAAAATAATAATTTTAGGACTGAATAAAGTAAAAGATTTGCAGTTAAATGTGCTTCTAATTTTTATTCACAACTGAGGCAGAAGCCTGGCTTATCATTGTGTTGTTCGTTCAATAATTTATCAATAATTCTTCCTATCCGTTATCGAGATCATGTTTCATTTTCTATATTCAATAAATTCAGGTATTTTACAATGTATGTTATCTATGAATGAGTTCAAATATTTATGCTGAGATTTACGCTCTAGCAAGCAGATCAGATGAAATTATTTCTTGTGAAGAAGTAAAGAGTTCTTTCCGTCCATTTTTAAATTTTCAGTACACTATGGAAACCTTTCATTTGTTTCATGATTCGCACAATAAAAAGTTCATAGAATGACAAATTTAAGAATTAAAACCAAGTGAAAATAAAATAGCGGTGACATTTATCAAGAAAAATATAAATAACATTTGGTGCCCTGGATATGGACAATCTAGGAGGAGCAAATGAACAAAACGCATTCTGCGCGAGGGAGTGCAACGCTACGTCTGCGTGGCCAAGCGCAAGCTGTCCCGCTCTTCACCAGATGTTGCCGAGGTATATACCTAGTCTCACGACCCTTGGCTTTCGACGGTTCGTTCCCAATCCCTACAGTAATGGTCAGTTTCGAAGCGCTTACAGGAGCATCATATTATGCTTAAATTGTTCAAACAACGTGGTGCGTGGAACGGAATGGATAAAAAATACATAAACTGCAAAAATTATTGATCTAGTTAGCAGTGCCTTATTCGATTTGATCACACAATTGAGGCATTTTAATTATTTCCTCTGCTAAGCACCATTGGAAGAGATGAATTCTTCTCAAAATGGGAAGTAAACTGCCAATTTTGATTGCTGTTATCAACGTCTTTGATCACAAGCGCAGTGATTAATTTAGAACTTTGTTCAAGGAACCATTAAGAAACCTAATCCTCTCACACACCTGCTTGTCCCAGCATTTTTTGTAGATGCAAAGTTGAAGAATAGCCAACGGTTTCTTAAATTATGAAATGCATAAAAGTGAAACTACGAAGAACGACAAGCTTCAAAATTTTACTCATTGTTTTACCTTTGGACGTAAACTTAGATCTTCCTGACCGCAGGCATTTGATGCAAGAATAGATTACACACAGCATTTGTCTATGGTATTCATAGGGCCTTACACATGATCTCAAAATACACACTACAAACTCTGCGTTACACTTTATGAAACTCATTCACCGCTAAGATAATTTAAAATACGCAGTAAGTAGAAATTATGCTTCTGAGATGAATGTAGCCTTAAATGCATAATTAAAAGCTCCGTCAATTAAAAAGAGAATATAAGTTACTCTATCTTTTCAATACATGACAAGATAGAATATCTACTAACCATTTCAAGACTGTGTTGGATGGAGTCAGAAGAATATAATGAAAACAGTATATTGAACAGAACAGATACGTTATTACATTATATACAATTTTAGCTGTTGTGCATACATGTACAGGGCAAATTTACTTGGAAATTATGCACGTATCAGTTGAGAAACTACTCAATTCTAGTATGAACAAATTCAGTAAGAGCTTTTTAAGTAAATCTTAGTTAATTTCGGTTCAAATTTTGCAGAAATGGGAAAGAAAGGCCACTCGCTACTTGCTTCTCCAACATTCAACATAAATGCTCAAATATGCCGAGTTCTTACGATTGCAGTACCAATCCAATCGTTTTATTTTACTAGGGATATTTTATGATCAATAAAAATTATAAACACTAGTTCACAATAGTTTATGCGGAAGGCCTGAAATGCTTGATATGTAAATGATTCAACGCGGAAACCGATAAGAAAGTTGCATAATATGGCCCCCTTAAAGTTTGCAAAACGGTATCCAATCATTGTATGTAGATCGCACAATGCATGCAGGTGAGATTATTTTCAAGGACGTTTTTAGACAGAAAATTATATGTGAGTTGGATAAGAGCAACCTCAATTAGAGGGACGGAAATGGGCTTTTTCACGAGTAGGTTGACTAATTTTTAACGATATGGGCCTAATTTATTATCCTTAGCTCTGATAAAGTGATGAATGAAGGTTCAGAAATTAAAACATACTTGTATGGTGTCCAGTTTGGCACAACGCACGACTCAAAGCTGTTTCATGGTGTCCAGTTTGGCCCAACACACGACTCAAAGCTGTTTTATGGTGTCCAGTTTGAAACAACGCACGAATCAAATCTGTTTTATGGTGTCCAGTTGACACAACGCACGACTCAACGCTGCTTTCCGATTCCATGCGTTTCAAAACTAAGAGGACATGCTCTCATTGAGCTCGGGCAGTTGATTCAAATTGCGCTCGTCCCTTGCTTCGTTTCGATACGCCGACAAAACTTTGAAGTTAATATGTAACGCACACGCATGAACGGTTTTCTGGCAAAAACTTGTGCTTCATGCACCGAAATAATTATTCCTAATCTGATGCTGATGCAGGCTACTACATAAAAATAGCCAAACACACCTTCTCGCACGAAGTACAGAGCGCAATTGATGCTAAATTGCGTTAAAATTCAGATAGGAAGACGTTTACATTCTTTCAATCAATTGAATACGATAGTTTACATAAAAGGGGGGCTTACACTATCTTGTTTAACCTTTGTACTTTTAATGAGCAGTAACGGATGATATATTATATTAAATGATTGTTAACAAACTAAAACTATTTTCCTGCGTAAATTTATGTAATAAATGTCTAGATATTAGGTTCCTTCAACATTATACGATAACAGATCGAGGAGAATGATCATAATCCTGGGAGGCTTTCAAAGCGGAACTCCATCCTTCGCACGACGTATGTAGCGATACAACTCTCCAAGGCATGGTCTCAGGCCGCTACAACATTACTCTATCAAAATTGGCCACCGAAATCGACTCTGATTAAGCCGTGTAATTCGAGACAGTGAGTGGTTTCTCAACTCTCTCGGTATAGACTGACATTTCTGCGCATCTATGTTGACAATTCACCACAGAGCGTTGTCAGTTTCACCACGTCCAACCTAAGCGCCACTCGGTTATCACGCGATGTACGATGAAAAATAGACTTTGGCATGTCTGCCAGTTGTGTAACAAACGTTTTGATCCACTGATGCCTGTTCTAACGATACAGGAGGATGTGTATGTGGCCTACTTTCATTACGGTAAGGCTTTCTGTCGCCTACAGTAAAAGTGATGTGACACTCCGTGGCATGTCCCTAATGATGATTCGACAACTATGTCCACTGCCCTTCTTATGGCATCACCCAATGGTGCATGGAAATGGCCCTGGCAATACCCTCACTCACCGAGGCATGGGCTTGGTCCTGGCGATACCCTCACTCACCGAGGCATGGGCGTGGCCCTAGCGATACTTTGACTCACCGAGGCATGAGTATGGCTCTGACGACGGCAATGACGAGTAAGACAAGGGGGATGGCGGTGGTGGCGGCCCCGCTGAATGTTTCCCTGTGCTGCTTGTACGACTGCTCTGTGGCGGGTGACTTGAAGGACAGGAGCACCGGCGACGTCTGACGCAGCAGCTCCCTGTAAGAAATTCAAATGCTCAGCAATTGAAACACCAGTGGGATCCGATACTTCACTCACCCCGGTTACAAAGACAATGAGGGATGAGGGATTAGAGGCTTTGATTACTATACCGCAGCTCTTCATGAGCAGAAAAAACCGTACATAAAGGTAGACACTGTTAAGTCTACAATACCGGAAAGCTTGTAAGTTTTACTTGTTTAATTGTAATTTATAAATAGCAATATTAACAATAATATTTTAAAAACTACTACTCTCTAGCTATAAAATGCAACGTTTCCAAGCATCACTCACCATCTGGTTGAAAACAAGGTAAGAAGAGCATTCCTAAACAGGAGACTAGGGGCAAATGGAAATCACAAAAAATCAGAACTACATTCCTTAAATCAATAAATAACACAATTCAAAAATCCGATTGTAAAATTTCAGCAATTACCCCGCACTATTGCAATGTTAGCTTACATTGCAGTACTTTACATGGTTAAAAACAAATTATCGCCACTTTTGTGTCACCCTCTATATGCAGTGAGTGTACGAGTATCGTACAATAGTGTAAAGCATACCATGTGCGAAGATTAACGGTAATCAGTATCATCAGTCCGTCGTCTTTCAAACTAGCCTCAAAATGTCAATACTTAATTTCTTTACAAGTCGTATTGCACTGTCTTGTTCGTAATACGCATTATCATTTTTTACGATAATAAATGGTACGGGATCATTATTTGGAAATGACCGTAAATTGCAGAACTCCGCATCTTGATGCTGACTGGCGCATAACTTGGTTAGACGCTGTTATGAAGTTTAAGTTAAATATGATAATAATGAAGCGAAAATGACGTCAAATGTATAATTTCAATTCGAATTAAGATTTACTTATGAGAGGGTTTATATAAACTACATTTTGTGACACAGTATGCATGAAGACGTGATGGCATATAATGTCTATTTCAATGACGATTAGGAATAAGAATAGTCGGATAAACTCCGGCGTAGTTTAAAAATAGCTCTACACATTGTACATCAAGCTACAACTGCTATAACTAGAACAACGTTACCATAACTTGTAGCTTATATAGAACTCCAACTAAACATTCATGCGCAAATAAACATCATCAAAATTAACGAAAAACCATTAAAAAATCATTCGGTATAAAAATTTCTTAACGTGAATAATTTGTCGAATGCCCCAAATGTAGACCTTAACGAAGCTTTAATTCTTAAGTGGTTGGATACCAAAGCAGAGTGCATCAGCCGCACCGCTGTGATGCCATCGAGATCGACACTCAGAAGCTACCTAAAAGATCGTTTTGAGTATCGTTTGCAGCAAGTTCATCAAAGAGAAGCTGCATTCTTTGAGTATTATCTGCAGTTCAGGTACAGGACTTTCCAGCGCATATTTCATTTTTGAAGTACATTAATTTTCTGTTGAGAAACACGTACAGTTCGTTGTTTTTGTCAGATGTGTGAAGACTTTTGAATTCATAATTGTCATTTATATATAAAAAATGAACTCCCTAATTTTTTGACGAAAGTTTATTTTGCAAAATATCGTTTTAACCTGGATCTATTCTGTTCTTAGGTTATGATCTATGTTTTTGTCTCAATCCTTATTCTCAACATTAGAGTGCCTTTTCGGTATGTTTACGACATACCTCGTCATTTGTTATTACAATTATAAAAATTCCTCAAGTCTTAAAGGCTTTCAGTTCTTAACTACAGAAATTGTACAAATTTATAGCCGAAAACTCATTACCCTCATAAAAAATATCATCTGTAAAGACTTCACTTAATTAATAAAAAAAATTTCTATATTTATTTGTGTTACGTATTTGCATGCAAAGGGAGTTTGAAATCACAAATACATAATTCATTACAGCAGCTTTAGCTAGCTCATCTGTTACCATTACTTTTTAAAGGTTGTGGTGAATATTTTTTAGTGTAGACATTCAGCTAGCACTTTTTTAAGAAGTAATAATTCAAAGTATACAACTGAATACTATAATCCAATAAGAGGTTAAACCGGTTGATTTTGTTGCAACTCATACCTAATCGATATCCTATGATAACAACTGCAACCTGTCACTCGGTTTCATCGAATAATGTACTATCTAATATATTCAATCAATCTTATTTCAAAAACTGGAACATATCTGCCGTATTCGTTAAATTTTCCCTAATATCGACTACATGTACGCCTTATTAACATCTGCAATAAATCAATCAATAATAAACGTATCCATCTCTGCCAGTTCCCTTCCCATTGGTACATCCAAATCCCTCAGCGCTCATTTATTTCGCTTTATCCCCTAAAATCTACTTTAGCATTTTTACATCGAATACTTGTTCCAATTCCTCGTCTGCTACCTCTGACACTCGTTCTAGCTCTCTCCTGCGATCCATGCCTCCTCCCGCTCACTCCATACTCGTCCCATTCCACGTCACCAGGTTTTGGTTTCTTCAGTCGGTGCAACTTCGTTTCTCGCAGGGTCATGTCTTCAATGTTCATGCTTTCAATAATGTTATCTACTCCCTCTTGACACAACTTGGCAATAAGTGATCTCGATATAAAACGGTCAGATGTCTCCTCCGTCTTACTTTGTTGCAGCACATGATAAGAGAACAAACAGGTGTACGACCCTCGGTCTTGACGCTTATTTTAACCCCATAGCGACCGCATTACTTCGCAAAAAGACAACATTTATCTTTTTGTAAAAAACTAATTGAAGTCTCAAGTTTATATGCGATAAGACCTCAATTAGCTCAGCAGAAAACGGTCTATATACAGATATACATAGTACCACTGGTGATCACAGGGTTAACAACTTCTGCACAGGACGCAATGTTTGTCCAGACTCCTTTCTTAAAAAATACCATGGTCAATTTTAAGGTAGCAATGAGAGAAACATATTGGTTGAACTCTTGGCACTTCATGCTCCCGCTCCGTGTGGTATATGTATAGGGTTTTAAGGGACCGATGACTGTGAAAATTTTCAACGTACAGAACATTCTACAACCTTTTCAAACTAACGGAAGAAACGTTCTTTGATAAGTGATTTATTCAATAATAGTAACGTTTCCACACCTACTCTTGTTCAAGAAAAATTATTGCAAAAACTACCCAACAAGCTATGTATCCAGACACTTCGTGATCGTAAGAAATTTTAAGTTATAAAAACTGTTGTAAGAAACAACTTTGGTGGTGCATTTACATATGCTCTTCTTTTCCAGAAAAGTTTTATTGTTTTTACAAGTTTTCAGCATTAAGAAACTTTTCCTTTCAGCTAAGTCCCGTCCCCAAATCAGCTCTAATGATTTTATTTATTGAACAAGTCAATTTCAATTCCAACCGTTGAATAATTAAGAACTATACAATTTGTCTGCGCCGCGTAATGGGACTTAAGAGAAATTTGTCCAAACAGTCGTGATTCCCTGTACATATGACAGTTGAAAACGTTGCATTTACACATTCCCTGTATGTGAATGGATATAATTAGGTTCTTTCATACAGGGCACTGAGCATGAATTCGTCGCCACTTCCGTGTTTGGAAGTTAATCAGACAAGCTTTTATCCAGCTTGTTCTCTCCTTCTACTTTAATTAACGGTTTTCAGTAATTTTTATAATTCAAATATGACGATTTTCCGTAAACGCAAGTAAAATATGAGTTTTGACACACTAGTAAGCCATTACAAAAATAGTGGAATTAGTTCAATAGAACACACGACCCAACATGCGTGAGACGTGAAGGTGCTTCAAAGCTCCCCGATAGCTGCTGCATGGATTGCTTAATCTCTCTGCATGTTGATTTCAGTAGCAGAGCGTTTTTAAACCATTATTTCCTTAGTAGCGTAATTTCAATCTAGTCATATCCGAACGCAAGCATGGAGCCTTTATTTTCCACAGATTCCTCGTTTGTAATTAAAAGGTCATCTTAACTCTGTGTTAAAGTCTCCTGTACACGACGGAAATTCATGAGGAAAGAGCGTTATTTCAATAAATCCCGTAATATATCATAACGTGTTTTTCCAACCTGAGACCTCAAAAATTAATTAGATAATAGGTTATATTCTAATCCATGGGTTCTTATCCTGGGGTCGTTTTTTAAGGGGGTCGCAGAGGCTCTGGGAGAATAATATATTTTCATCTATTTCAATTGGCCAGTAGGGGTTTCTCTAGTCTGGTGAGTGCAACACTGGTCACAAGTGCGGTGGTCTCGTACAATCAATACACTTACTACAATTATTGTTAAAAAACTAGCGTTAAGTGCACTGGTTGTAGCCATAACGCATTGACTAGCATTAGCACCTCAACACATTTGGCAACACTGACCACGACCTGTCATTCTGCCACATCATAACTACGGTGGATGGAATACACCTGCACGTTGCTCTCGCTCTGTGACTTTCAAAGTGATTTGCTTCCCTGTTTTATTCAACGAGTGAAAGAAGTATGTTGTTTCGAGAATTGTCAGATTCTGTTCGCATGTTTTAATTTAAGGTTTTCTGCACGTTACACCGACTCGAGAGCTTTTGAACAAAATTCTGATTGCGTTTATGAGAAGAATGATCTCGAAAGTTTGATGTATGTTGCTAAAAAGCCAGTGATGAGGTAAGATGAAAATACTGATCAATCTTTATATAGTGTGCTAGACTTTTCGTTTTTAACGATAATTTCTTTTCTTCAAGAGAATTTAATACATACATCTCGGGAACCACTACATTTAATATTAGTATAGTGTATTCCACGTGTTATAGTGTTATACATATTTTAGGCTACTCCCTGCGTGCCTCGCAACATTTTTCTACGTTATTTCCCATTGCATTTCCTTTTCTAACTATTGTTTATGCGGCCCTACGTGTGTGCCTTTTTTCTGCTTCGTTTCCCTCATTATGTCTACTACTAACTATACCACCACCACTACTACTACTTCTATTCATGTTATTGTTGCTGATGCTAATTGTACCTTAATTATAATATTACATCCTTGTTTGACGTCACGAGGGCATAAATCCAGGAGGTGGCTGAGCGATATACCTATGTCTGTGATACTCTGCAACGAAATTGTTCCAAATACACTGTTGTTTCTTGTTTACAGTATGTATTACTAGAAATGTAGAAGAAACGTACGTATAATGAAGCCTTTCTCAAGTTGGGTTTCACAAACATCATTCAGAACTCTGTGGTCAATCCGCAATGTGTCATTTGCAGCAAAGTTTTGAGACACGAAAGTCTGAAGCCAAGCAAGCTGAGGGTACATTCGGAGTCTTGTCACAATCAACTGGTGGACAAAAACGTAGGCTATTTCAAGCGAAGAAATCTTCTTTGAAGGTTAGTCGTATCGATTATATTGGTCACCTAGCTCGTCAGAATGGAGCAGCGTCGGAGGCTTCATTTAGATTTGCTCTAAAAATTGCGCAGACCATAAAGCCTCATATCCTTGGCGAAAACCTGATTTAGCATTGCATATTGGAAGCAACTAATGTATTTCTTGCAGAACACCATACAAACATTCTATGACCGGCTGCAAATCTCGCTTCGAAGCCTTCTTGAAGATGTCGCTCCCCATGTCCCCTTCACTTGCTGAATGTTTCATCGGCACGTTTTGGTAATGAGACACTTCCACCTGGATTTCAAGAAGTGCTAACAGGCGTGTTAATATAAGCCATGACCGAGGGAGTGCAACGATTTCAAGAAATTTTACAGTACTTTGTTAAGAAATGGATGCTCAATTTTATTTTCTCCAACTTCACACAGAGGCTCGTTGGCTCTCTCGTAGCAAGGTTCCAAATCGCGGGCTGCAACTTCGAGAAGAAAAAGCATTGCTGTTGGAACAAGGTGATACGGCAAAGGAGAGTATTCATAACATGATGCAGGATGATTGTTTGTAACAAAGGTTACCTCCATGGCAGATTTCTTCTCAGAAGTCAATACTTCACTCCGAGCAAACCTTACAATGCTGCAGGCAGCTCGTGACAAAGTGGCAGCGTTCAAGTGTTAAGATTCAACTCAACCAGAGAAGAGTTCAAGACAGTGACTCGACTTGCTTCACTCAGATGACGACTCTTATTGGATTCCATGTCAGAAGCTGAATGCAGTTTCCGTGAGATCTCCGCTCATTTTTTGGCAGTGAACAACGCCATCGAAAGTTACTTTCCAGGTCTGTACAACCGCTGCTGTACTGATGCCTGAATCTAATGACTTTCTTCAGGGAAGGAAAGTACCAGCAGTGATACTGACGTTGCTGCAGAGGTAAAATTTCTTCAAATTCGTTGGGATTTTCAGCTGAAATTCGACTTTACTCTACAAGAACTTCCAACATTTTGGGCAAAAGTGAATGACGACTGTCCAGTTCTTTCGATGCGTGCTCTACCACGATGGTCCAGACCTCGTCAACCTATCGGTGCTAGATTGGATTCTTAGCAAAGAGAGCAATAAAAACGAAGGCCCGTAATAGGCTTGTGTTCGATGCTGACATGAACTATTGTCTGTCGGGCACAGCTCCTCGCTTGTGTAGCATTTTTAATAAAGTTGGGATTTGCAATGTTCAGGCATTTGTAGAGGCTATGGGAAATTTTACAAGTTCCGCAATAAAATTTTCGCCAAGTGCTCGACAAGTTGAACCCCCAAATGCTATGAGCAGTGCGCACAACTACAATTATGTGTATGTATACAACGGAGAATTGCAAGTCTTTCGAAAAAATATCTTTGAACGGAAAAATGAGCCTATGATACGTTCATTTGCCAAAATAATGCGAAGAAAATTTTCAGAAAAAATCTTGAAATGAGATTTGAGAGCTTTTTTCAATTTCTCAGACTGAAAATCAAAATAATGGGCAAACGCAGGAGATGCAAGATTCATTTTGGTTCGAAATTGAGGATGGACCATAAATATATATAGAAATTCATTTATTGACCGAAATATAAAAGATGAAGGACATTTAATTCTAATGAAAAATAAACTCTGGAACCAAAATTCACTTTGAAGATCCTTGTAATTAGAGCACACTCTCTAAGCTCATATTATGAGAGTTGATAAACTTATCATTTTGGAGAGATTTGACCAGAAACCTAAGAAACTCAAACCTAGATGAGGGTTTTCTGTATACAGCAGTATGAAATTTATGGTTATATCGAGATACACAAACTCGTAGGAAATTTAAATGTTTATTTTTGCTCTGATTCAAATGCAAGTTAGCCACTAGGATGTTGGGCCTCCAACTATTGGGGGACCGAAAGTGTCGTCACTACACTTTGTAAAATTGTGTCGAAAGTTAGAGGGACATTTTTGTGGCCAGATATTTTCGTAATAACACGTAAAAATGTTAGCAAAAGTAAGGTCGAGTGGCAAACCCATTTCAAAACCTTCCTTCTGTTAAATTCTAAATTGGTCCATTACTAGTAAAAAAGAATTAAATTTGGTGAGTTTTAAAAATTACTCAAAATATATCCTACATACGTCTATAACTGGAAAGTTAGATTAGAAAATGAAGTATCAAGACAAATTTCGATGGGTTCTTATTGCTGAATATCAGAAAACTAGTTTTCTTTATCAAAAGAAGCCATAAAAAAGAATCACCATTATTACGAATAGTAATTTATTCGATGAGTAGTAATTACTCATGACTAATTGATTAGTAAAGGGAATATTCATCGACAGATATTGAATTAAGTAGTGGGACAATATTTGGCAAGATGATATGTTGCACAATCGTACACTGCAAAAATTGGTCGGAAAAGGAAAGATGTTGGAAGAAAAGCATGCAAGGGAGGACGGAGTCATCCAACAAGCCGAATATTAATTAGGTTTTCCTTCTCTCTTCAGGGTGTTAAGTCTATTTGTAGATATGTCATTTTCAGTTCATTACACACTCGAGTCATTTTAAGAATATTGTTTTTGATTTAGATAACCCATTTAAATTAAGATGTTAGCCCAAAAAACGAAAAATCCTGCAGTGATAGTTGCTTTAATCGCTACTATGATTGTTTGCGGAGTTGTGAATATTGAAGATCATGTCATACTACTTAACATTTTTCTACAGGGTCTTTGGGTTAATGCTGGTAAATATATTGATGTTCATAAGACGGTTGCTAAGCCCTGGCTAGATAAGGTGCCCAATGGAAGGCCGTACGTCTTTCGGCAAGGTTCAGCACCTTCTCACAAGGCCATAGTTAACCAAGATTGATAATTATCAGATAATTTTTACAATCTTATGACCCACAATTTGTGACCCGAAACACACCAGATATCGATAATATGGACTATTCCAAGCGCAGCTTTAATGAAAAGGAAACTAATCGACATCCTCATAGTACGAGTACCATTGCTTCACTGAAGGCCGCCAGTGTCCAGGTGATGTCCGAAAGAATGACTATTTCATTTCAGCTTGTCTACGATTTTGGACTCGCATTGAAGCAGTTATTGAAGAAGCCGAAAATGGCTTCATGAAATGATATGATAAAGAAATATCATCAAGAATATTTATATAAGTTTAAATGAAATATATGTATATTTTGCTAAAATAATTTGATTTATTTAACATACTAAAAATGCCCTCAAATAACCCTAGCTCCCTGCATAGTGAGTGCAGTTTTGCAATTCTTTATACGACTCAGTAATTGATAGAAGTTGATTTAAAATACCGCGAGTAAATTCTTGCTCTGGTAATTTTAATCTATGTTTTTCAGAGTCATTGTACATTCATAGCAGGAGAAGACAGAAGCCTTTTTGTCTATAGCACTGCATGTCTCCTCATTTGGGTGAGATGCCAATGTAAAATATTGTGAATATTTACGCACATGAACGTTCAATACCAGGGAAGAATGAGCTAGCATCTATTCACGAATGAAAATTATGCAAATGACACGTTACGTAAAATGAAAGGAGTACTTCATATTTTAGCCAATTTTTGTCCCTATCAATCATATTATTTGATTTTACGATAGAATTGCACCATTTTTGCAATATTTATTATTCGCTTGGAATGCACTCATGTACTGCTTTCAGTGCCTAAATACGGAATCTCGAATAAGGGAGAACTGAATTTGAAATATCTTCGGGCATTGATTCATTCACTCATTTCATAGGAGACTAACACTTATCAACCAATGCACCTATTTGAAATTTTGATTGTAGGAATATTTCCATTATGAACTTTCCCGGTCTATCTTAGAAATGTAAGTATTCGAAAATTTTCAATACCTCGCTAGCATTATGGGAAAATACAGAAATTTGAAGACATATAACAATTACAAGTGATAATTTAATCAGAGTTTTCTCTCATGTGAAATGATTACCAGTTTATGGTGAAACTAAAATCTTGCCAAAAATTTATTACGTCATTTCTTCATCATTCTTTCTTTTTTATTTTACAGATTAGAGAAGCTATGCACAGAATGAAAATTTTTTTTGTAACTATCACTGCAAACCCATACGTAATGTACCTTACGGAGACGAACATGGGGTGATTAGTCTGATTCCAGTGCTGTAAAAATATCTACAAAAAGCTTTCAGGTACAGTATTTTTAAAATTTTTGAAAGAAAATTCTTTTACTGCACGCAGAAAAGTTTCAGCATCACCAAAAACAGACATTGCTATCGGTCAACACTTTCATTCATTAGGCGCATGTGAGCTAGACACTCATGAACTAGGTACAGAGGCAGAGGTAAGAGTGTCAGAAAATTGAAACACGCCCTCACTTCCTGCCATCCCTGCTGACGAGCTCCTTCTGCAGCTTGTTCTTGTAGGAACTGTCGCCCCCCTTGTCGGGACCCTTGCTGCTCCTGCAGACGCTGCCCCCGGCCCCGCCCGTCTCGTCTGCAGACGACATCGTCTGAAAAACAACCACCGTCGTCAGGCCACTTGAGCGAGCAGCAGCATTGGCATGAGAAAAAAATTATTAGAGAAATATAAAAAAGTTATTTCTAGCTTGGTAAACATGAATTATTATTTGACCGATGTCCTTTGAAGAGAAATACTAAAGAAGTTCCAAAACTGATGTACAAAGGGACATCTTTCATGTGCGCATACATATAGATAAGTAATGAAGGAAAGGGCTTAAAAATTAATAACTTCGGATGACTTGCTAACAGTTTCATTATCAGTGGAGTCTCCACCAGATACTTGCTAAGGTTTTATGCGTACAACCCGTGGTATTTGAACCGCTCCGCTGTGTACTTCAGGTAGGAACAGCTGAGCGCATTGGTCGTATTAATCGACCAGGAATCTCCGTCATATTCAAACGCAATTCATTCGTCCACATATGCTCTATGCAATTAGAGCATTTATATGAGTATTTTTCAAATTTAAAGGTTCATGTTTGAAGGAGTAGGATAATGCAATGTTTGTGCATTACATAGTTCTTTATTCTCTAAAATCTTAAATACCACATATTGAGTGCAAACTTTCTGAAATAAGTAAACCCTTAGCATGTACATATTTTTTTTGTTTTTTTGCAAACTATTTCAATACAGGGCTACTTTAAAAATTTTAGGCTTTTCAAGATTTTGACCTTTAACCCCAGATTGTTGAAAATAGAGTATTTGTTCATTTTAAGGGAGCGCTGCTCAAGCCTCCGTAGCTTCAGGCTGGCAGGATTAAATTTTCACAACATTATTTCTGAGCCGCACGCTCACGCGCCGCAGGACCTCGAAGGGCTGTACTTAACGAAGCACTAAACTGCAATAGCATTGGAATAGACTAGCAAGAAGCGAATTATATATTTCTAAAACACTTTTTAATATTTAGGATAAATACAAACATGAAGTATCATTCTAATTTGATATATTAACCATTAAATGCATTAATAAAAAATGTGAGGAATAATTTATATTAGTATAGAACATTTATTTTAGACTACACGAAACAAATAAACTCAAGTTAATAAGAAGATTAATAACCTAGAAAACATTCAGAAAAGAAGGCCTTCCACTATTTCGTAAAAGCTGCCGTGGCTTATTTTCAAGTACATTTAATGTGAGGTTAAGTCATTTAACTTTCCAATATAATCATTATTTACTTTAGGAATAAATTATTCGAATTAATGGTGCCGTATGCTACAAGTATGTACGAATGAAATTATGTTAAAACTGCTAATGCCTTCACTCCTATGTCCCCCAGCAGCGGCCCATTTTCATGTATGAGCTGTTTTTGAATTGCATCTTTTATTTGACTGCATAATTAAGCTGCATGATACACATTTACTTCATTTCATAATTTGTGACGGAATTAAAACGTTTAACGTAAAGGTATTAATATATCGATAGCTGACTTAAATTCGCCCATTCCAGCTGATCTGATCAATAAATCTTTTTCCACTGGAATCGTCCTGAACACTCTGAAAATAGCAGGAGCAGCTCCAATTTTTTAAAACGATGACAAACAGTGTATGAATAATTATAGTATATATATATATATATATTTGACAACCAATTTGGCTTGCGGTCTCGTACATCAACGACTCAAGTCATTCTTCAATATCTGTACACAAACATTGATAAGGGTTTTCTCATAT
>VOMN01009505.1:0-14050 GCA_014899125.1 Orchestia grillus
ACTCCGGGAGTGGCACGAATGGCCCCCGACCCTGCTGCCACCTGACTGTGGTGCCAGTAGTTCAGTTGTAGCCAAATTTGGGAATTTTTTTCAGTTTTGTCGTCCGTTTTTTTGCTTCTATAATTTGCATTTTCGTATTTTCTTTCAGTGTTATCTTGAGATATGGCTTGCTGCCGCTAATCGAAGCATGTTCGATACCTTGATCAATTGTTATGCAATAGAGGCTGCTACATCACTCGTTCGTTTGCATAGTAAACGTTAGTTTTCAATGAACACTTCTTCACACTTTTTTTTCACAAAATTTCCTTCCTCAATGTCACATCAAATATTATCAATAAGGATATCTTAGCAAAATGGATATAGTAGGAGTGTCGATGCGGTTAAGATTATAACACATATTTTTATTTCACATCATTGACTCAATCGATCGAAGAATTAGCACTCAATACATTTCTTCAATTTAATTCCGCATTATTTCCAGCAGAAGACCCTAAAGATAGGGAAATTGTTGGTGATGTAGGCTCATCTTCTTGAAATGAAACATCATCTCAAAAATAATCGATACCTCAGATGGCCATAAGCAACGCCTAATTAACTTTTTTCTTCCCCCAATACATGCTCAAAAAAACAGGTACTGCTGATATATTATTGATAATTATTGATATTTCTTATTCATTGATAAATTCTCCCACAAAATTAAATTCTTTACAAATGCCTACCAAAAGAAATGAAATCGAACATGTCCACCAAAGCACTAAACGCACACGTAACTGGGATTGCTCCACAAGCGATCAACTGAAGCAATCGATGAAGCGTAGAGGGCAGTCGGCACTTCAGAAAGGGCTCGAAATTGGTGGCGCTATTGACGGCAATTGATTTAAAACATTTAAGCATTTGAACATACGTATAAGCATATATTCACCACAGGTAGTGTACATTTGACACAATACAACAAAAGAAATAAGATGACAGATAGTGAACCATCCTCTGAAAAGATACCACTTCCAGGCTACGTAGGTTCTAGAGCAGCCTTTAGAGCAGGAAGGAAAAAAGCTAACCTAAACAAAGCAATAAAATGACGGCGAAGGTCTCCGCTCACGAGGTCTCCTGCACGTAGGAGTTCTTTTTTCTGGCACTTATTTTGCACGCTTTCTGAAGTCTTGCTGCGTGTTCGAGCGGCCTTCAGCCTTTTCCTGGACCTGCTGACGACCACAACCCAGGTGGCAGCTTTGTATTCTCATGGTGAGTGTGGTTGACAGTGACCGGCGAGGTGTCGACTTATGTCGACAGTGACCGCTAACAGGTTTAAGGGCCAAGCTTCTTTCGACTACGCGCGTTCGTACCAGGTTCTAACATACGGTAAACTCTAATACATAAATTACAGGGCTTCTTCTTTAGATGTCTTTCATGTAAAATTTCAAAGTATTTAAGAAGTAATTTAAGAATTTAAGAAATGATTAAGTTATATCCGTTATTTAGGAAACAATTACTACCAATGAATGAAGCAAACAGATAATAACCTCAACGTAAAATTCTTTAATAAGAGAAAAAGAAGTGGGTTATGCTTGGTGCCCAACCATGCGATAATTTATGCTCTATTTTACACTGTTAATCATTTTAAAATCTTTTATTCATAATTGCTTGTTAAGAACAATAATGAAATGGAGTGTCATCGCGCCCACGCTCCACCGCTCGCCCTCGTTGCTCCTGTTTTTTGTCCACATTTCTCCATTTTGCCGTGGTCGTGATGATCGAAACATGACATAAGAGAGAATTGAAGTTTTCCAGAAATGAAAGAGAGGAATTCCAATAAAAAGGGGAGAGCGATGGCTGGCCGTACGCCTAATTGGACCTAAACCTGCAATAAGCGTCGGAAAACGGGCAGTGACAGCGCCACTGCTGCAGCGCATGGGCTGCGACTGCCACACAAGGGGCAGGGACTCGTGTGGCGCTCGGCTGCTCTCAGATGAATTATTTCTCTTTATAAAGTCACTTACATCATATGTTATGGGCACACAACTATGTGCCTTGTTGAGCCCGGCTACGAAACTGTACGCTGTCGCTTAACGAGTCCTGGCTCTCATGTACCAGTCCTGGCTCTCATGTACCAGTCCTAGTTCTCACATACCAGTCCTGGCTCTCACATACCAGTCCTAGTTCTCACATACCAGTCCTGGCTCTCACATACCAGTCCAAGTTCTCAAATAAACCAATTCACCCCAATTCACGAAGTTAGTATACGGATATAGTCAATGGGTTTTTTTAAAAATTAGTAAATGAAATATTTTAGAATTGGCACGGCGTTGCTCCTACCGTAGCCTGCAAAACGCACCATCAAATGAAAAACAAAAGGAAAATTGCGGTGGAAAATTCATACTATTTTTAATAATTATATTGGAAAATATTATGAGTAGGTGAAACGCTGCCCGCACAATGACGGATAGCACCAAGAAAGAAATATGGCTCTCTAACGAACTCATTTTAGAGAACTTTAAGCGCTGGCTCTCTAAATTTGGCACATACTTTCGTAGAGTGCTAACGTATCTTCAACAATTGACCCGACGAGTATATTTATCAACAGAGCATATTGGTATGTTAAAGTATGATTCCTTACTTAACATTTTGATAAAAAATTTATAATTCAGCACATCTGACAGTTATTTGTTATCATTTCTTGTTAAACTTAACCCTGAGTGTCGTCGAGTTTGAAAACTTTGATGATCTGTTGCCATTCAGCTCGGCTGACTCTCCATTCTGCTCGATCCTATCTCGCTTGAGAGTTCCAGCGACTCAGCTCGTAATTCCCTCATGTGCCCCACCCTCCAAGAGGGACGCGCTGTGATGAACCTCGCGGCAGAGTTTGGAGACGACAGCGCCGCAGGTCGGAGACGACAGCGCCGCAGGTCGCAGACGACAGCGCCGCAGGTCGGAGAGTTCAAAGCCAGGCTTGCGTCACACGAGCGCCCAGTCTGCTGCACGGCGGGTAGTGCCATGAAGAGTTTGTGAAGTGCGATTTGCGTTCGTTACAATTGAATGAAAAGAGCTAATATGTCAGAACTGCTTTCAGATTATTCTGTTCCTCGACTCTAAGTGTGATCAAACCGAACTGCATGGACTCGAAACTTTTTTGGACGTTCGATTTTTCCCAACTGATTTCATTCTTTCATTACTGACGTCAGTGTGCTCCAAGTTCCCAGTGCTACAGTCTGATGTTTCAAATGGTTATTCATGCTGATTTAGTTTGTCCTTTTACCTTGAAGAAACTCGTACATGGCTACTGCTCGCTATTTTTAAACTGTTGCTGCAGCTGCTGCTTCCGTTGTTGTAGATGTAACCGTTGTCATCGTTATTGCAGTTGCTGCAGCTGCTGCTTCCGTTGTTGTAGATGTAACCGTTGTCATTGTTATTGCAGTTGCTGCAGCTGTAATGCAGCACGATGTTCGAATGTCGTAGCAGTGGAAGACTAACACATCGCCCATTCACTCAATGACGCCTCAGGCCTAGAGAGCTGACCTACTGTGATGTACTGAGCACCGCAACAGTCTTTTATCACTATCATCATCCATACAACTTCCATTAAATAGCATTCAATAAATATTAGAATAGGATTATAAAATTATAATTCGCCTCCAAATATGATTCATTTCTATTTGGTCTTACTATATACATTTTTTTAATCTTTTCCCATAAATGAGTTTTGTTGAGAGCAGTCGAGCAACAACTCGTTGAGCTCCTCATTACCTATGTATCATCCGTGTATTAAGATTTCAATAGTTGTAATCCATAAGTCATTCATGTTATAATTTATTTCGTACTACATGTGGATAATAATTTGTTAACCCAAGTAAATTCACGAACCTTTTAGGAACCGTCCAGGCGCTCAGTCATTTCTATATTGTGGACGTCGAAATTTGAAGATCGTTTTGGAGCCGTGACCGGTCCAGAAAGGAAAAATCCGACTAAGCTTTAAAGGAGCGACGGCAGGCTTGGTATCCAATATACGAGGCAGCTCATTACAGGGACCTCACTAATGAACGACCGGCCATATTGAAGAATGATATTAATGTGGCCAGCAGCACTGGAATCCATTACCTTCTCATAACGTAAGAAGATGGCGTAAATTTACAGATGGGGTCCATTTACCCAAAGTTTGGAGAGCTGTACGGTATCTTTCTTGTGTGAGTGAAATTGTGTTGAAAAGGAAATGAAGACAAAAAGTCCCTAGCTGATAATTAGACAATTAGTTTCCAATATTTATTCAGAAAGCCAGAAAAACCGCACTCACCATTTCTTAACGGAAAACATCCCATTGTTTCATTGAGATAAAGTACTAGCTTCTGTGTGGTGTCAAGCTTGCTACTGTGGTAAATTAAATTTTATTTACGAGTACTTATGATGGAAGATAAGGTAGACCCTTCTGATGGTTGTACGAAGATGCCACCAATGCATGTACATGCACAGTATATTGGGATTCCAAAGAACGATCAGTTCCTCAGCAAAATGAATTTTTGTGTTCTTCACAAGTCTTGTCTCAGACAGAGTTGTAAGACAATAAAGGTATGGATCAAGTTGCCTAACCATTATTTGTGTTGATTACGAGTATGACAACTGTCAATACTCTGTATCTACGATCTTGAAGTTGACCGACTCGTAATGGTCGTCTAGAACTCTAGATCGACAAACTGTCAGTGATGCACTCGATGCAGCAGTGCCACTGTTACAAATGATTCTGTTATAAATGAAGCAAACGATCAGTGTCTATTGATATCGTCATTGGTATTGATAAGTGCCTAATACTTTATAGTAATAGACAAACTTCATAGACACACTCTTTTGATAGACGCGGTGGGCCAATGAATCTTACTTCATTGCCTTGCCTTTCTAATATTAATCCTATTATTAATATTGTATTAAACATTCATATCTTTTAAACGTGAGTATTAATGGGAAAGCTGAAATTTCAATTACTGTCTCCAGCGCCTCTTGACAAGGCCAGAGGGCTGCTCTGTGAGGCACACTGTACACTCAGCATCAAGAGATCGACTTGAATGCTGACGCTGATGGTAAGTACCCATTAAATTGGATGAGAGAACTGCCAGTGAAGACATAGAAGCGACCTCTGCCATCAAACTGCCTAATGGCATTTTTTATTGCTAAATGGAGAATCCCATTACGACCCACTAAACTAGACCTCTTCACTGTTATTTCAACCTTCCGGTTTAGTGCCGAGAGCAGGGTGCGACCGAGGAGATAAGGGGTTCGAAATTTTTGGCGAAATTGATGTCCTAAATTCGTGCATTTACTGACCGGTGCAAATTCAAGCGTCATGTAATTAGTTCAAAACGTATTTATTCGAGCTACGTTATTCCATACAGAGATCACAAGCAGTAATTAACTCAACATTTATAGGTGGGAATAAGATTATAGAAAAAATGCAAATGCCTGTACAATTTGAATCTCATTCGTCGTAACTCTTCTGAAGTAACGTCCATAATGCACTGTGCGCCTTACGATGAGCACGAAAATTTTCATAAAATAATCTTGCTGGCTTTCATGATCGTAAGCTCATGCGAAGAACTCTACACACGCCAGCAATAATCAGCGCTACTTTCTCCGAACACAAATACATTCTGTGTAGACGAATACGCGTAATTCCGTGCCCTGCTTAGTGTGAGTCATTCTTAATTTCGAACATCGAAACTTAAATCATGGATCCGCGAACAATTAATCGTTTTCTCTTTTACACCCCTCAGCATCGATCACGCTTTCTAGGCTTCGCTAAATCTTCATCGATAGGAGCATGAAAGAGAGGGAGAGATCGCTTGATGTTTGCTTTTCACACTTTTATATTCGCGCTTCAAGTTATTTATAATCCACAAACACCAAAAATAGCATGCAGTACAAGAACTTTTTAGAAAACTTCACTAAGAAAAACATTTCTGCGGTTCATGGAGCCTCTAATTCATGAGTTCTGACTTGCAGTTCACTTAACCTGAGAAAAACACTTCAATTTTTATGCTATTGATAGTTTTGATAGTAGGTACGCAGCTAGTCAATATGGGCACTCAGACTCATCTCAGCCTGACTTTCCAGTCGTATCGACAGCGAGATGTGAAAATTATGGTGGACGATATGGAAAATTACCGTAATATGCTGAATTTTACGCTATTTTGGTGCTCAATAGAGACTGGCAATCAGGAAGGGGCCTCGTACGCTCAAAATTGAAGGGAGTAAAAAAGGACGACTGATCAGCTGGTGACGAGGACTTCCTTTAAACGACACGTTCACTATCGTCGCGATGCATCGAAAGGAAGAAATTGAATCCACTTACACACAACAGGGAATTTATTCAAATTGTACCATACGTGATAGACAATCCGTCAGGCTTACTCTCTCGGAAGGGAGCTTTTGTCTTCATCTAGTCACGCCGAGTACGACAGGCTCCAGGACAATTTTAACTTTGAGTCGAAAGAGCGTCACGTAAATTCATCCTTCGTGACATCTCTTCGACTTCGCTCCAATTGAGCTCGCGTGTGAGCTCATTAGCTGCGTCAAGTCAACTGCAGGAAGGCATCAACTGCTACTGCAGAGCTGCAGTGATCGAAGAACACCTCACACTTTAAAGCGAATCAGAAAAAAAATTGAGCTTCCTGTCGATCATGTTGAAGCGGATAAACAACTCCAGTACACCATATTTTTGTCATTCGTAAATAATAATAATAATAATAATAATCGTATATTGAAACTGAGTTAATGTGCCCGTCACACATCAACAAGCATGTCACAGGAGAAAGTTGCGTACTTCCGCGTAAAGTCAAATGAAGGTTATTTAACAATGGATCACAGGCTATTATTTTTTATTATTATATCCGGCAATGGTAGTTCGATTTATTGTGCGATTTTAGTGAATACAACCACACTTGAATCATTTCTTCTTCTTTTATTGTTCACAAAAACTGTTACAAAGTTGTACGAATATTTACATTGAGTAAAGCCAGTTATGTAATCATATAAGTCTATACTGACTGCACAAATGAAGTAAAATAGGGTCAAAAGCGTTACTTTGTGATGCAAAATCCTTCATAACTTGAAGTTCTCGATTTGAGTGAGTTATATGAATCGATCTGCCGTAACTCTGACCTCTTCGAGCTGCTTTTGCGACCAGCTCCCTTGACGGCTGAGGGGCCGTAGGTGTACGAAGGCGTGGCATGCAGCTCGTCAGTCCTTCTCTAAAATTTCCTTTTAGCTAAGAAATTTTTTCGTTTTTAATTATTAGATAATGCAACACACAATCATTTATGATTCATCTATGTTCAAGTGAGTAATCTTCTCTTATTCGAATTAATAGGCATACAAAATAGTGCAACGTTGTACATACAGTATTTAAAATAGATCTCAAATAGAGCTTGCAAATAGGTCACAAAACAATTTAGTATTATACAATGGTTGGAAAAATGACTACCATTATTTCAAATATATATAATGATATCAAACATGGATTATGTTAATAATGAATATCATAGCTTTAATATCGGATTGCTTTTACATTTCTGATACGCAAAGCATACAAGCATTTTTATTTGTTACAAATGCGGTTTCAAAAAAACTCAGTGCGATAAAAAATAAAATCGCAAGTGCGATGAATTAAATGCGATGAATTTAGATTAAACATGATCATATTTAGTTATCACTGGACAAGCACTTCATGAAGTAAGAATTTAACGAGAAAAAATTAATACTTTAAGAAGAGAACGAACTGTTGAAGCTGTTGGCGAGGCTCTGTTGCACTTCAAGACCATCGTGGCCCGAGAGAAGCATCATCGTGTGGTCAAGTCATGGTGGCCCGAGAGAAGCATCATCGTGTGGTCAAGTCATCCTGGCCCGAGAGAAGCATCATCGTGTGGTCAAGTCATCGTGGCCCCAGAGAAGCATCATCGTGTGGTCAAGTCATCGTGGCCCGAGAGAAGCATCATCGTGTGGTCGTCATCGTGGCCCCAGAGAAGCATCATCGTGTGGTCAAGTCATGCGAGGAGAGTTAAGAAAACATGACTAATTCTTATTCTGAACTTATAAAAGGTTCTGAATTCAGTAGCTTTTGAATTCAGAAGATTCTGAGCTTAGCAAGATTCTGAACTTAATGATTGTGAACTGATCAAAGAAATGGGACAGCCTCTGTGGGGTGAATGATCTTAACAATGCGAGCAGCTCTCACGACCTTAGGTTACGTGCAGAATTTAGAAAAATATCAACAAATTTGAGATCCAAAGATGCTTAATCTAAAGCTGGCATTAACGTCTTCATATTGCTTTTCATAAATTCTGATCAAAAAGCACAAATATTTTCTAACTGATCTGAAAACACAGAACTTAATTTAATAAAAAACATTACACTTTTAACCTTTTTGTCACTATGACAACTACGCTTACAGACGAGGTATTCGGTGCATTTCAGCGAATGCTTCGGTGCCAGAACTTGATTCAAAACTGCTAAATTCTAGAGTTATTAGGCATGTTACTACTGAAAATTTTTATATTAAAGCGAGGAAACCAGAGCTGAAATGAAATGCATGATTACTGGTGAGAAATCAAGCGACTGAAAAAGTTCCTGACGGCAAACGAATCATTTCAGCCAATCTACATGATAATCAAACAAGATTGTATTGTGTTTCTTGTATTTCTTCGAAAAAATTGGTCAAGTCTGATTTATACGGTAAGTCTGATAATAGTATATATTTACACTATTCTTTCATCTACAAGGTTTCAGATCAATTATTTGAGGTAATAAGTAATCTGAAACCTTGTAGATGAAAGAATAGTAGATTTTCAAGCCCAAAAATTCTTCCAATTGCTTAGCTGGTTGCGTACTTGTACGTATCTATGTAAAACCGTTGATCAAAATATATCTGGTTAAATTTCCCACATAGTATAAGATACAAAAAGTCCCCATTTCTCGGTCAATTTAATGAACGAGACAGCAGTAATGAGACCGATGTGACCGCCGGACTGCCCCCACAAACACCCACCCCGGAATGATGTGGGCCACAGCGGCCACTCCGGCGCCCGCGCTAGCCGCCGCCGCTGCTCGGCACACAGCGTTCTATGTCAACCTCGCCACGAGATAACTGACAGCTTTTCAAAGAATGTAGTACCAAAAATTTTTCCGTACATCAACATTCCGAAGCAAATGAGCAATACACCTTGAAATTGTTGGAGTTAATGAATTACGACTTTTCGAGCGCTAGAAATTTGAATTTATTACCAGTAAATCTTCCTGTAAGAATGGGTGTCATTATTCTATACACTCGTAAAAGGCGTATTTAGCGGTAAAAAGTTTGATGTTTCGAAAAGTTGAGAACTTAATTGCTTACTGTGGAGTATTTTAGAGGAGAGTAGTTTCATTAAACTCGCATTAACTTTGAATCTAAGTGAACATGTTTTTTTCACTTCAATGCTTACTGAATACTTACTGATATAACTCAGAATTTCTTCCACGAGTTATTTCAGTCGATTAATTTTGATGCCGATAATAACATTTGTTGGTGCGGGCCGTGCTTTCCTGATTATAGATTGACGAGCGATCCGTCAAAGTTCAGACTCAAAGTGCAGGGGACTGGACACACGAGTCGTGGGACGGAGGGACTGGACACACGAGTCGTGGGACGGAGGGACTGGACACACGATGCGTGGGACGGAGGGATTGGAAAGGTCCTGTGTGAGTCCTAAAGGCGTCTCGTATGGGGACTGCCACTCTTACTAAGAAAAAATTGCAATTTCACGGTAGACACTACTCTCACAACGTTTAAAGTACCATCGCATCTTCTCGTGCAGATCGGCTGAAGTTTGTACATTTCACCTTCTCAATTATCTGATTCATTTCAAATTGCATTCGAATTTCGAATCAAGCGTTCTTAAAATTAAGTTCACGATGTGGAAAATGGGAGATGTTACTAATTTCCTTAAATCTTGAATATTTTTCATCCTTAATGAGCTGAACATGTCAACGAGAAAGCGCTCTAGAGAGACGTTCCAGACTGCGGATGTTGCTGTAGGCGCGGCGCGTCTGCGGTCTGGGAAGGGAAGCGAGTAGGTCGGTCAAGCGTGACGCTATTTTTGAAGCCTTTAATCTGAGTGGCTCTCCTAAAAACAGGATGCGCGGTCGAGCGGCATATTGTGCGCCGGACACGCAGGGATTCCCGCGGACGCCAACTTCGCCCTCAGAAAAAATAGCGGTGCCAACAGGCAGGAAAAAACATCGTCCGCAGAACAGGTTTGGAAGCGGCCGTGTCTGGCGTGCTAGCTCGCTCACGCTGGGGCATAGTCCAGGGGCACGTCGTGACCAGAGGGAGCGACAGTGGGGGTGGAAGGGGAGAGTGATCCAAGGAATTCAATTCTACTCAATCTTTTTAGTTGAATTGAAGCATTTAATATAATGAACATTAACGGTTTGATTTGGGTAAAAGTTAAAGGTGTGAATATAATAAAAGTTATATTGAAAGTACACTTACGAAGACGGACTTCGTTACCTGGCGTGAACGGAGGCCGTTGGCGCAACATGAGGCAGGCCGGCAAAAATACATCAGCACCGTCGGCCAGTTGAGCGTTCAGCAAAGAGATAAACTTCATATTTAGGAAAGTATGTTTGGGGGAGAAGATTCTAATCTAATGCTGGTGAATGGTAAAAAGAACAAATAGGTAATTTTTTACGTAGTTGTATTCTTTTGTCAATACCTGTTGCGGTTCGACGGGAATGTGAACTGGCATTGAAAGCTGTAGAGTTGATCGATGCAATTCGTCATAACGGGAAAAAGTCTCATTTTAGTCACTCGGAGCTGATGTGCGGAGGCTCCCGCCTCAGATGCGCAGTCTCAAATTTTACTTCATGACGTCGCCATTGGCGCTCTGCCGACAACGCGCCGGAGTGGAGTCGTGGGCAGTGACCATGTGTAAAGCACAGTATAAAGTTGAAACTGAGTTTGGCATTCCATCAAGCCTCTTTTGAAGACACCAAAATGGACGCTAATGTAACAATCGCAAAAAAATTGTGTACTTGATAATTCAACTTCATCGAATTAAATACTCTCCATTTTTAATTTCTACGTTCTTTCTTGCTTGCATGAAGAAAATCAATAGAGAAGACAAAGTTAAATAATTTGCTTGTGGATAGATGAATTTGAAGTAATTTATTTCAATAAAAATATTGGGATTCACTTTTACGAGTGAAATGTGATTTCTGTTTCATGATACGCACGCCTATTTCAAAGCTGATGAATTTGTGGTGAAAATCGGAGTTTATTACCTGTAATGTCCACAGTGAAGACCAGGCGGCGGGGCTTGGAAAGATTCGACCATCCGCTGCATCGCTCTGTGATAACGAAAAGTAAATGTCCATTCAAGGTTCCCCAAAGCTTTCTACATGTTGGGATAATCGAATAATTTTTTTACAAAAAGTTTCAATGTGTATTTTATGGTATTGAAATATCGATGATTGAAAAGGACGAGGTTCGATTTTCCTTCTTTTCTCATTAAAATATTCAAAAGAACTTCACTACTACGAAAACGTATGGAACCACCCATTTTCAAGTGAGAAGTGGAGAATTTTCATAATTATATGTTGAGAGAAATGTGGACGCCAATTTGACGCCTGTATATAAAGGCCAGGCTTTGCTCAACCGCATCAGTCCAGCAGTGACCGTCTGGGGGTGGAGTGATCGGTGTGCAGTTAAAGCACTTTAGTACATTCATCTGATGGCTCGGGCTAGATAAGTTTGCTTGCTCAATACAAATGTGCTGAAGGGAACGTCTGAAGCGTCCTCTTGAGAGTGTGTTCTCTTTTTCTCACGAGGATGCCAAGTTATTGGCCCCTGATCTCACATCTGTGAAGTTATGCAACTGAAATGCCAAGCCAATTTTTGACGGATATCTGTTCTGCAATATGTTGTTAGTCCAGAAAAATGATTCTTAATACTTTAAGTGGAATTGAATATTTAGGGAACCGAGTAGCAAGAAAGGTGAAATACCATCGCATACTGGATAATATTTCATACCCTGAAATGTGCTAGATAGTGACAACGCATATGCATTATGGTATGTGCATATGTGCACACATTTGATTGGATTTACATGCTCTCCTAGCAGATGCCTTGTGAAATCGCGTAAAGGAGGACCTGATCACGACTTTTGTCTAAAAGTTCAGAATTCTACCATCAAAGCAAATAATTATTTCATCTACAGTATGTACAGTGAACTCTGGTAACTAGTTTATAAAAATTGAAACAGAGTTCGATTTCCAACAATGAATGATCTGTATTTCTTGTGACAGTTCACAGTTGTTGAGAGGTCCTCCGGTATTTTGCTTTCGCCTTCTTAACCTCAGGTTAGGCCGACCCCGTGAGTGGTGTCTTTCAGGAATACACGAGCCTCAGTAAGGGTAAAATATGAAATATGCGCAAATTCACGTGTGTGGAGCTACATTACACTAACTTCTGTTGCATCTGCGTGACTGTCGTTTGCTCCATCTGGACTGTCTTGATCTTCTGCAGGAGTCCGGCTGTGGGTGAGGGGGGCCCAGGCGATGTGGACGGGGGTCTGTACCTAACTAGCCACCGACCGACTGAGTGAACTGCATTCACTCATTGCACAGTTGAACAACTGGTACTAATGTTCTGTTTATTAGAGATTTCAACTTTAAATCTTCCTGACGAGCTTCTTGAAGTACTTTTCAAGCAAATCGAGGGCGAAATTCCAAAATAATTACTATAATCGTTTGAAAGGTTTGGAAGGGTTTAAACAGCGGTTGTAATTTTGCTTTAACACCTTACTACTTTAGGAACTTTTTCACCGCTGGTTTTCACGCATCATGTTTGTAATACATAAACTGCCCCATTAGCTTCACATTGCTGGATTTGTTGGCCAGTTACTTTCAATTGTTTATTTGTTGGCCAGGTACTTTCAATTGTTTATTTATTGGCCTGTTACTTTCAATTGTTTATTTCTTGGCCAGTTACTTTCAATTGTTTATTCGTTGATCAGTTACTTTCAATTGTTTATTCGTTGATCAGTTACTTTTAATTGCTTTCTCGTTGACCAGTTACTTAGTTGTTGTTGAAGTCCCCTCAGTGGGCATGGGAGAGACCCAAGACGATGCTTTGAGGTTATTGGGTTTGTCTTTCCGATGCTTTGGAGACTGGGGTCCCAAGAAGATACTATTAACTACCCGATATTTTGGGGAATAGGGTCCCAAGGGGACACTATACTTTGCGATACTTTGGGGACTGAGGTCCCTAGAAGATACTATTAACTATCCGATACTTTGGGGACTGGGGTCCCAAGGGGACACTATTAAATTTCCGATACTTTGGTTACTGCGGTCCCAAGGGGACACTATTAACACTTTGACTGCGATTCTCCACGCATGAAGTATTTCATGTCAACAAAAATTTCTGCTGTCAATTTAAAATTGAAGTATTTTGCTGTCACAAATTTGATTGTCCTATTTATTTTCCCCTTAATCTAAACTAGCTTACTCTAGTGATGAACACAAATTTTATAAAACATTAAGAATTTGTATTCATATATGTTAGTGCTTTCGTTACGTTAGGGTAGGTTCGATGCAACTGGGAGTGCATTACCATATATGGTAATGGCGCACGTCGCAGTCAAAGTGTTAAGTTCCCTCAGTCATATGGGTTTTCGGGACTTTTTATCTTCCGTGGTCATCTCGTTCTTTTTGTTTTTAAGGCTTCTGTGCTGATTATTTTTTATCTTTCTTTCCTCATCTTTCTTTCCGCTTATGTCGCAACTTGCAGTTTTTATGCGCAGAAGATCCTGCGTGGGAATATTTGTGCAAAGATTCAACGTGTTTGAAAGTCCATACTAAATGGTTGCGTCTTTCCTGTCTTTAGGTCGCATTCCATGTGGCTAAGGAGCTCTAAAATACTGAGAATCGAATCTGACAGTTGTCTCTTTTTTGACCAGTTACTGGCAGCTGTTTCTTTACTGGCCAGTATTAGTGCCTCCCTGGTGCGCACACTGCCTCCCTGGTGCACACACTG
>VOMN01009511.1:0-28741 GCA_014899125.1 Orchestia grillus
TGTACAGAGAAAGGACGGTACACTGTAACCCGGGATCCTATATGTGTGATATAGTCGATGCGACCGCACCTACTCTGTTTCATATTTTAAATTTGTGCATCGTTAAAAGAATTTGTCCGCAGGTTTTAAAACATGGACGTGTCATACCGATTTTTAAAATGGATGACTCCTCCTAGTCGGCAATTACCGTCCAATCTTCACGTAACCTTTATTAATAAGGATTTTGAAAATATTGGATTCTAGATTGCAGAATATTGTTTCAGATTATTAATTATTTCACAGGACCTATTAAGCTTTTTCCTGGGGAGAATACGATGATAGCTATTTTTTATCTATGATAAGACTTACTTCATATGTAATAATTTAGAAAATTCACAATTTGTCTTTTCCTTGGTCTCATTAAAGCTTTTAAATGTGATGTTCATCACAGCCTTATAGATTAGCTTATTTGGTCAGGAATCAAGGTTCCTTTTTATGAATTACTCCGATCTCATCTTAGTGATAGAAAATTGTACATCTTTAATCGAAAGTCATAATTCATAAGTAAACCCATTCATAGCAGGGGTCCCTCAAGAGTCCGTCTTGGGCCTAGTTCTGTTGAACGTTTTTATTAGTGATATCACATCCATCTTTAATACCAACTGTACGCGATTTGCAAATTATGCAGTCTTTTACATTACGAAGGACACGTTTGTTGAAGCATATAGCGCTATTTCTGGGCTCAGTGTTGCTCTATCGAAAGCTATGGACGAATAAGATCGTCGCCCATACAGACAAAATAAAGTTGATACAAATTTTTGCCAACTCCGTCCCTCGGCTCACTGATGCATATGTCTTGGTATTGTTTTGGAATGGGTTAATGATATCTAACACCTGGGGTTAATTTCCCTTTTTTGCTTCTTTGCCTAATCATACTGCGAAGCCTCTACGTAGACTAAATTAAATGTATTTTCAAAACCAATCACGGTGTAAAAATCTTAGATAACAGGCTGTCATTCGGTAAGTATTTAAATTCTGTTTGAATTGGCTTGAACACAGCTGAATGTATCTTAGACGCGATTTCATCTCTTTTGTCCTGGCTGACACTACGGACCTCATTCTACTCCGTCTTATACTAAACCTATATCGTAAAATTTTATGTGAGGTGGTATGAAGGCCAGTAAAAGGTCCAAGATTGTAACTGTCCTGAATGAGATCGTGCGCATCATGTTGAGAGCAAAAAATAACGAAAATGCGCACTCTCTGATGGGTAATTTTTCCACAAATTTTTCCAACTATTAACATTTTTCCACAGGTTCTTGTACCATGACGGACGACTTTTTCGAATTTTGCTGGCTCCGACATGGCCCGGCCGTGCCCACGATATGCCACTCAATTTACACGACCTAATTGCTGCAATTTGCCATAAGCTCTAAGTCGAGATGCTTGTATTCCAGGGCATCAAATTTTTTAACCAGCTCCCCGACCATTTTGAACTAAGCTGCACTGAACCTGTTAAAGCGTTTGTTCTCAAACAAAATTGTATTGTAATCCATGATTCAATTTCTATGCATCTGATAATGCACATTATAATACATACATTTATTCTTCTGAAGAAGTCTAGTGATCTTGTAGGCCACACGTAGGCTTGATCGGGATGATTTTTTAAATTTAGCTAGCGTTTTATTCACTGCAAAAACATTGAGTCCCGGGTGTCATTTTTTTTGTAAAATAAAGTGCAAAGGTACGATTTCATACCGTGAACAGAAAATACCCCACCAAGATGACCGAAATAAAGTCGATGCCAGAAATAACATCCCACAAAGATGACACATAACATCCCGTATTAGAGACAACATCCCGCAAAGATGACACATAACATCCCGTACCAGAGGTAACATCCCGCAAAGACAACACATAACATCCCGTGCCAGAAACATTCCGTACCAGAGGTAACACCCCACTAAGAAGACACATAACACCTCGTTCCAGAGGAAAACTCCGAAAAACTCCCTGCAAAATAACACAGCTGAGTAACACAACGCTAGGAGTTCTGATGAAGAACTTCTGAAGCAGGATCATATTTAGGATTGAACTCTAATTTTCCACACAGAATAGGAGACGCAGCGTTGTTCGTTTGTTTCTCAGCTGCCTTCTTCCCAGCATCGTTTAAGCTTCGTGATCAATCCTAACATTATTCTCAGAAACTGAACGTTATTTTTCCACTTCCTATTGGAATTATGTAGTTGAGAGTATTTTTGCTTCTCTAGTGAAGTCAGACTTGTCTTCTCTTTTGCATTAATTAGATTTCCAGTTAAAGAACAAAATAAGAAAAAGACGCATTTCTTCGATTATAATCTTGTACTTCTACGATTTTACGAAGCTAGCTAATGTGAATTTAAACTTTTCTGAATATTGAACGATAAGAAAATGATTGAATAATTTATTCGAATCACGTGAACGACTTTAAACAACTCAATGTATTCAAATTTATTTTTTCAAGTAAATTTCGATTGATGTATCCGATCAAAGGTCTTGAGTCACGGGTTACGTGAGTGCTTGACATCAGAGAAACGTCTGAAATTTCAAACACAAATCTATTGACAAATCAATTTCGTCTAGTTAAATTTTCAGCGAATTTTATGCCATGTTGATTCGTTTATTCAGAGTTAAGATTGCTTTAGTAGCTCGTGAATAGCAAACAAGGGAATCCCTTTTAATATTAACCAACAATACGTTTTTCTGTTTTCTTACGTATGGAAATATACCTGGACAAGGCAATTGACTCAGCAATCAAAGCACACCATGCTTAGCAACTACAGTAAATATGTCTCGTATTATTCCTATATCTTGCTTATAATCTATTGCCTAAACAGTCATTGAAAATCCTATATTCGAACTAACTAAAATGCAGTAATTTCACAAGCTGACGGCAGTTAAAATTATTTCAGTGATTTCACGGCTGTATCTAGTAAGACTTCGTTTGTCTGCTACAAAGTCTGATTTTGTCGACAACGCACAATCGAACACATTGGAGGAGCACGAAAGAGAAACATATCGTAGCTGTCAGACATAGCTTCCCCTCTGTAATAGAAAAACAGTTTTACAGCAACTAGAAGAATAGTGGATGTCTTGAAGGTTCCATTTTTCTTTACTGAATTCCTACTACTGAAGGTTTCATCCTCCAACAAAACAAAAAAGTTTCACAGTACTTCACTTCTCCACTCTACCGTGATCCAATGCCCTCCTTATTATGTCACTAGTAAACGCGTCCCGCCAAGAATGACTGGACAAATGTCAACTTTTAAGATGTCCTTTTTACTGTAAATCTGACATGAAATATTGTTATTTGCGGAATCCCTCATACGGACTGCGTTTTCTGACAGTCTCGCTGATCAGTGAGAAATACGGACCCAGGAATTTTTTCCCATCTAATTTCTTAAGAGCGTGACAAAGAGATGGACGGACGAGCCAAGCTAGCGAGCAGCACTGAGCTATTATTATCTGGTGGGATAGTAACAGTTCGAATCTTCACCCCTTTCAACACTACACGTTTCAGGTACCGTAATTTCATATCTGGAGCATGAACTTGAAGAGAGTGCAGACGACACTTGAGGTGATTATTACGGCTGAAAAATTTCCTCTAGCAATCACCAATCATCCCATTGTTCCAAGAGACCTGAACTTGGGTGTGAAGGTCCACTTTTACTTTGATCTTGATTAGGGTTTATCTCATGGGCTGCTCTGCCTGGCTTCGCGGTCGCCTTGCCTCGCCCGATCCCGCAATTTAGGTTGCTGCTCACTCGTCGGCCGAGAAATGCCTACACGGCTCCCAGCCACTTACGGCTGCCCTAATTGTTTTGAAGATGCATAAGCCCTCTGCCGATGGCGTGATCAGAAGGCCTTTCTCTTCGTGCGCTCAAGAAGGTTAGCGAGAATTTGATGCTTGTGCCATAAATATCCATAGGCAAGAGGATATCGGGTATTAATTTTATCAATCATAACCAATGTAGAACGTTCGTTGTAAACAAGCAAATCTGATGTTACTTTTCCATAATTTTACAATGCCAAATAAATTACACAACTCTACCTTGTGAGTGAATTTCAATGCACTATTTCCGGCAAAGGTTTTAGGGGCTAAGATGAGCTGAAGAATACCTTTCTCCAGTTCACCAAATCCTGCGAATGGGTAAACGGGAGGACGAGTTCATTTTGAAGTTTTCAACGGCTTACTCATTCTGGGTTCGTATCAAAGCTCGAATCGAATTACACGTTTGACCCCACACAGAGACAGTTGTTGACCAAGAATGAATGCCCCCACTTACCCACCCTGCTTATTCACACGATCTTGCTTCCTGCGACTTTTGTTTGTTCCCAGGAGCATAGAAAGTTTTCAAACGAAAATGTTTTAGAGACATAGAAGAGTTTAAGAAGAAAACGACGAAGTCATTAGAAAACGAACGAAAAAATATAACTCAATGAGAATTCCAAGACTGCTTAGAAGAGTGGAAAACACACCTGCAGCGGTGCCATTCTTCAAATGTAGAATGCTTTTAAGGTGGTTGGATCATAAATATGCAACAATATCTGAATGAATTAAATTAAATGGCACAATGCCGGATACCTTTGGGTCCCCCCTCGTACACTGTGTTGTTGCTGTAGAGTCGTATGGTCGCATGGCAATATTACCCCACAGCAGCACTGCCGCCCAGCAATACTACCCCACAGCAGCACTGCCGCACAGCAATATTACCCCACAGCAGCACTGCCGCTCAGCAATATTATCACACAGCAGCACTGCCGCCCAGCAATAAAGAGCAGCACTGACTTGGCAAGAAGTCGAGCACAAGTTGATAGACCCCAGCGTTGCCGCTCAAAAGTCGCCCCTAGACTTGACGAGTTCTAGTAAGTTGTAATGGAGTCCCCACCGCCAGTGATAAAGCCGTTCTGGCCAGGAAAAATGTCCACTGTGAAATACCGCAGGAAAAATGTCCACTGCGAAGTACCGCGGGAAAAATGTCCACTGTGAAATACCGCAGGAAAAGTGTCCACTGTGAAATACGGGAGGAAAAATGTCCACTGTGAAATACCGCAGGAAAAATGTCCACTGCGAAATACCGCAGAAAAAATGTCCAGTGTGAAATACCGCTGAGCTTGCACTGTTTTTAGGTCCATGCGGGGCTTTTGGGCCGCCACCCGGATTTTGGGCGCATTAATTGTCCCGTCGGTTTACTCTGTGAATTGCGGGCTGCGGAAATCGTTCACGTATTCGTCCTTTGCGATTGGAGATTGGCATGGAAGAAAATATGTACCATGCGAGTAGGTTGTGCGCAAACATTACTTGTTTGTACGTAACCTCAGTTCAATTGACGGAAAAATGTTCGTTTCCACTGATGTGTGTGCATAAAATCGACTTTGTAAGTTTTGGGTCGTGATCCCTATTAGTATTTTGTGGCTAATAATTAAAAACTTCTTTTTTCAAACTATTTATTTGAGTGTCATTGAGTGCAAGAATTTAACACGATGGTTCTTCGAAAATCAGTAATATGTACTAGAGTACCGTGTTAGCACACTAAAATCAATGGAAAAATTACAGATCGAGAGGTATATCAAAATAATGATTTACGATAGGGTACATTGTCCCAGTCGCTGTTTCGGGGGCAGACATCATCCATATGCATGCTGCTCTGTTATTCCTAAATTGAGGCATTCCATAAGCTGCTCTTTTATTCCTAAATTGAGGCATTCCATAAGCTGCTCTGTTATTCCTAAATTGAGGCATTCCATAAGCTGCTCTGTTATTCCTAAATTGAGGCATTCCATAAGCTGCTCTGTTATTCCTAAATTGAGGCATTCCATAAGCTGCTCTGTTATTCCTAAATTGAGGCATTCCATAAGCTGCTCTGTTATTCCTAAATTGAGGCATTCCATAAGCTGCTCTGTTATTCCTAAATTGAGGCATTCCATAAGCTGCTCTGTTATTCCTAAATTGAGGCATTCCATAAGCTGCTCTGTTATTCCTAAATTGAGGCATTCCATAAGCTGCTCTGTTATTCCTAAATTGAGGCATTCCATAAGCTGCTCTGTTATTCCTAAATTGAGGCATTCCATAAGCTGCTCTGTTATTCCAAAATTGAGGCATTCCATAAGCTGCTCTGTTATTCCTAAATTGAGGCATTCCATAAGCTGCTCTGTTATTCCAAAATTGAGGCATTCCATAAGCTGGTCTGTTATTCTTTGATCGACGTACTCTACATGCTCCTCTGGTATTCCTTAATTGAGGTATTGCGTAAGAGGCCAATTGAGGTATCGCATAAGGGCCTCTATTATTCCTCAATTGAGGTATTCCATATGTTGCTCCGTTATTCCTCAATTGAGGTATCAAATAAAAGGCTCTGTAATTTCTCAATCAATGTATCGCAAAAGAAACTGTCTCATCTTTCAATAGAGGTATCCCATACGCTACCCTATAGTGTCTCTCGATCGAGGTATCCTTCATTCAAAGAAAATTTTACCATCTCTGCTCAACACTTTCCCCTACCGCGTATCCTTTTCCATGATATGATCGAATGTACCGAGAATGTTCAGACTTCTTGTATTCTTTACCTCAAATCTCAAGACAAGTTTCTAAAGTGAGTTAAGTAAGCAGTTTGTTCAAATTTCCCTATCACATAACTTTGTTTTACTGAAGAACTGTAGGATGAAACTTTAAAGTTTTTTCTCTTTTCTAGTTTTATCCATGGCACTGGATTTGTTGACGCCATCCTTTTGGAAAGCTTATCCTTCTATAGGCTTTGAATTTCCGGTTAGAAAATTCATCCTCTAGCTCTTTGATGTTTTTCAGTACCTGCATATGTGATACAGTCGTAAGTAAATGGTATACTGTCTTCGCTAAGTAGGTTTACTTAAAGGCCCTCTTTTAATCTCTCGTAGGGCCTGGTTTTCTTTAAACACGTTAAGGTTGAGCTCCAGTTATCACCCCCTTGACTCAATTATTTTTGCAAGAGATTTTGCCGTATAATTATGGCCAAGAACTATGGAATTCCGAACGTATCCACGTTAGTTTGAACAACAGTGTTTTAGGTCCAGCTCAAGTAGCTATGTATGGGACAAAATTCAGGTTGTGTCAGTCTAAGATTCTTCATTAATTTGAGGATGTTCTCAATTAAAATTGATTGCACATTTTTGACTGGCGTTTAAAACGAGGTAGATTGCCTTGCTAGTTGACTCACTAGCTTGAACAGATTTGGGGCTCGTTTGAAATTGCGACACCCAATTAATTCGGATATTTTTGCTAGCCCCAAAACTCAAGCGGGCAGAAGCACACAAACACTTCTTATGCATTTGGGCGATTTTCGCTCCAGCGAAACTGCTCACCGAAATGGGACACTTCGCTTTCTGCCGCTGCCATGCGAAGATTGGGAGCTGCTCTCGCACTGGACTGAATTCACTTTTGGATATTTCAAGAACTCGAGTACCGACGTCATTTCGAGTGTAGGTATTTCACATGAGAGTTCTTTCGAAAATAAGCACTAATTTGCTTGTGTTAGTGCACAGAAATAAGTGTAAGAGAATGCAGAAAGAGAGATTTATCAAAATTATTATGTGGTACAGACTAGTTCTAGTTGATACGATGGTGAATGCCTTCCTTGCTAGTATAACACTTAGTTTCAAAATCTGGGCGATATTCTGATGTAGATTGATATTATGAAAGATAGTTATTTTATGAATATTTTCCATTCGTTCTTGGCGCTGTCCGAGCTAAAAAGAATTGAGAATCAAAACGGTTACACCGTCGTCACATGATATGCACTAAGTGCCTAGAACTGAATAAGATGAGCGTGTATCCTTTATTGTTGAAAGGCTTGGCATAACCAACACAAGTTATGGCACTACATTGTCTACTGCAGAACTAATGAGTCGATACTTCAAAATTCTGGAAAGAAGAACCCACTGAAAATAAAAAATTCCTCTATCCAGTGACAAATGTTTCGAAAGACACGGATTCCTCCATCAAGACTGAAATAAGAAAAAAGTAAAATGAGAAAAAGTATTCCAAATTACGACGATGAGAATTCTGTACGCTGAACATTTTTAAAATAGCCGTTTATGTCCGCCTAGATGTTGAGTTCGAAAGACTATCTTAGAAATAGTTGTGAGCTTAGTATTAGCTAATTCCTGCTGTATTTCGGTGGGGTTACTGTTATGGTGGTAATGAGCACGAGGAGCTTACTAAGATGTAATGTAATTTGTGCAAGAATGCGAGCATAATGATTACAAGAATATGTAATGTATTGAAAACGAGAATCGAATTTTTAGCTTATTTCGTTAGGTGTACTATCATAATTCCAATGAATAGAATTACTTTATTGCTATCTAATGTGATGAATACATGAATATGAATAAAAATGGTACAAGAATGTGTATTGTAATGAATACGAGAAACTAATTTCAAATTTATTTCGATAACTATACCGTCATAGTTGGAATGGATGCAAGAAGCTCTTGTAATGTAATGTTATGAATACAACAACATAAAGGTAATGAACCCGAGATCATTATGAGTTGAAGAACATGTGATGTAACGAATACAAAATTTTAATTTCAAATTCATTCTTGTGAGTTTACCATCATACTTGTTGTGAATACAAGAAACTAATCTCAAATTCATTTTAATGAGCTTGCTATCATACTCGTTATGAATGCAAGAAGGTGAGCCAAAGGGCTAGGCAGGCTTGTGAAATTTCAACTATTTTAAATACTGATCAAAGTGCATGTGTTTTAGCGATGGTATTTCAAATATTGAAGAAATTGCCCGTGTATTGGTGATGGTATTTAAAATACTGATCAAATTGCATGTGTATTAGCGATGGTATTTCAAATATTGACCAAATTGCACTTGTATTAGTGATAGTATTTTAGATTAGAAGATTCAGTCGTGGTAAGGATTCACTCCTGCAGCGTCCAGCAAGCGGTTCACTTCACTGGCGCAACGATGGAATGAGTGTAGCTAAGTCAAAATTATTTATTTTTGTTCACAACTTACATGAATACGTGAACGAGTGCATAACATGTGAACGGTAGCTTACATGTTGCTCCGTTCATTTAAAAGAAAAAAGTTGGAGATGTTGGGGCTAGCTCGAAGTTATCAAATGCAATCAATGTGAGCGAGCTCTGCACTCCGGGAATAATTGTGCAAAAGACTATGGCTTCTCGAGTTAACTAACTTCTCTATCAATCGACTCAACAGCTTTGAATGCATATAATTGCAGCGAGTTCGATTATCGAGAAAGTCATTGGTTTTGAAAAGCACATGAAGCTCGACTGCTACACGTTCGAGTGAGCGTACAGGGATTAATTTATTTCGAAAACCATTTCAAGCTAAAGAAAAGTTTTTCCAACATTGTTAGAATGCTAGCTTTTGCCTTCATTTTGACCATATATGAGACTCTACACATGATACTCGTAGGTCAGCAGTTATACGTTCAAAAACTTGGGAAATTAAACATTACCGGCTCAATAGATTGTTCAAAACTTGACGTGATCAAATTATTTAATTATCTAACAAAATTTCTCTTTTGAATTGTTCCCCGATTAAAGTTACAACTTGCCATCTCTTTTCAAGTAATCCAGCAGAAGAAAAAGTTAATGCTAGAACTTTTCTTTTATACGCTGTTCAATGAAGTTTAAAATTCTCCTTCCTTCAACACAACACCAGCAATAAATATGACATAACACCAGTGTTACACAAATATACCTTCCTTCGACCCAACACCAGCAATAAATATGATATAACACCAGCGTTACACAAATTTTTCTTCCTTCAACACAACACCAGCAATAAATATGATATAACACCAGTGTTACACAAATTTTTCTTCCTTCAACACAACACCAGCAATAAATATAATATAACACCAGTGTTACACAAATTTGCCTTCCTCCAACACAACACCAGCAATAAATATGATATAACACCAGTGTTACACAAATTTGCCCTCCTTCAACACAACACCAGCAATAAATGTAAGATAACACCAGTGTTACACAAATTTGCCTTCTTTCAATACAACACCAGTTACAGTATAAATATAACACCAGTGTTGCACAAAATAAAGTTGTCCAAGAATAATGAGTATTTTCCATTGTTCTGCAACAAACTGAGTCAGGAAACCACACTTACCTGTCAGGAACAGAAGCCCCGTGACATAGCGTTATCACTTACCTCCGCCATTTTTGTAGCACAGGTACGGGAAGCGCCAGACGTTCGCCAAGTCCACGGCGAACCCGATGACGGAGAGCAGAAAGTCCACCTTTTTCCCCCAAGTTTCGCGGTCCCCTTCACCGTCTTCATTTTCCACAATCACGTCCCCATCGTCGCTGTCTTTCTTCTTCCCGCCGCCACCAATTTTCGACTTCGAAGACTTGGATGCTAACTCATAATTCCTGATGCTGAAGCCCCCAAGGCTGATGGGGATCTTGCGCCTGGAGAATTTCGGTACCAAGTCTGGGGTATCGTCCTGCACCTCAGGGTCTCCTGGCGAATTAGGCGTAGTTTTGCCGGAGCCACAGTGATCAGAAGTAGATTCGATCGATGTTTGCTCTTTGGGCTTCTTCAGTTCTTCTTGCTGGTTGGATATTGGTGCAGTATCGTCATTTTCCGCAGACAACATTTTTCTTTCATCGGTGCCTCCGTCCATCTCACCACCATGTCTCGAGAAGCGAAGCTCGAGCTAGCAAGGCCGCACAACTCGTCGCCGGTCAAAGCAAACTGAGGCCATGTTCTGAAAATTCCACTGTACTACGAACGTTTCTAAAGCATTTTAAGCCTGGCGGTACTTTTCACGCCGCGAAAGTCAAAAGCCCTAATAATTGGAAAAAAATTGTATCTAAAAGAAGTGCATGGTGCCTCAGGGAATTGGAATCTGGAATAAAGTTGAAAATATCAACTGATCAGGCATGTCTGAAAAGTGTGGGAGCTTGACACGCTCAAGTTTCACCCCAAGTGAAGACTAAGTGCAATATAAATTTAACTTTAGCTCAATTCGTCTAATGCACAATCGGATAAGCATCAAGTGCGATTGCGAGGGAAATTAGCGTAACCTCTGAATCACTGAATAGCTATATTTTTTTGAGACCTTTCAAAATTTGACTATCCTGCAAACCCTCGAACACCTTAGACAGAAGATTTAGCTGTCATAAAGGCAAAATTATTTTAAAATAAAAACAAGATGTCGTATATTGCCTAAGTTGTCAAAATTGTAATAATATGTTCATAGGTGAAACATGGAAACAAATTGAAGAAAGAATATCCTAGCATTAGTATTCAATTCGAACTTAACAATAATATTCTCTTGTGTTTAAAGTTCCATTTCGCAGGCCTCATCGCTGGCATTATTTCGTCCGCAAGCCGTTAAGTACATCGAAGAAACAGGACACAAAATAAATTTTGAATAATCAAAAATTTTAGCCAAGAACTCACACTTACGACCAAGACGTTTCCTTGACGCTTGTTTCACTAAATTCAATCCAAATTCTATCAGCCGGTCCTTATAATTTTCGAAAGTATATAACCTCCTTGTTTTTTTCATTTTTATTTTTTTCAAGGCCCTCCCACCTGCAACCAAATCGTTAAAAACGCAACTTTTATTGCTTTAAAAAAATCCATCCTTGTTAATTCCATCTAATCATAATCCTTGTTAAATCCATCTTGCAAAATTATAGCCAATGATATTCTTTCTTCAAATTCGATCGCTGTTTACCCATAATGTTCCTATCCCAGTTGAATTTTCCCCTGCAATATTGCATGAATTTTGTCGGCGTAGCCTATTTATGGCTTAGCATGTCATAGGTCCAAAATTTTCGTTGTTTCGTTCTTTGGAACCGCACGCTGCTTAAGCGTGCGAAAGCTTGGGTAATAAATATCAAACCCAGTGGATGTTTCCAAATATTAACCTACACTATCGATCCTGGGCGTTCCTTATTCTAATAAATAATGAAGAGCTATAAAACGAAAGGAACCGGAAGTATTTCTCACACAACCTCACGCGCGAGCAACAATATTTACAACAACGTGTATCTCTAAACATTCGTGGGATCTACTCCTCACGTATTATATCTACTTGAATAATGCAAAGTGTCCTGTCATCGTTAGACTAGACGGTAATATTACCGAACCAGGACGATGGTCATTGTTGGTACTGCGATGGCAGTTGATGTTTCAGTGATTATATAGAGGGTGGCCAGAAGTGGGTACCCTTTCATGAAATTGTGTCCTAAACATTTGTTAACGTATCGGTACTACCGATATCAGTGAGGGTACCTTACTTTTGAGCCACCCTGTAGTAACTCTATACGTTTGTATTGGATTAAAAGTTGATATTTTCCACTTGAAAACTTATTATCTCATGACTGCTTGGCTTCCCGTTTGAGGGACAGCATCTTTTTCTACAAATGCACAGTATTTTCCTTTCAACTTTTACTTCTGACACTAGTATTGACTATTGAACGAGCGACTATGTAGCTTACTAATCTTTGCAAAGTATGTAGAGAGATAACTTTTCTGCAAGAGAAATAAGACTCATGAAAGGCATCAGTTGATATACCTTTTATACAACCGTGAGGTCTAAAATAATGACGTTCGAATTAACTGCATCAGTTATTTTTTTTAGTTGAAAGTGAGTGAGGAAAATTGTTCATATATTACGTAAGTACTAGATTGTTGCTTAGTTGAACTAAATCTCTGTTATTCTATAATTACGCTATAATGAAAATATGAAAATACCATTGTTCAAATTAACAATTACTTGACGAAGACAGTATTTTCATAATATTTCATGGGCCAAACAATATTGCTCCTCTTGGACTAGTCTGTACACAATTGAAATTTTACTAACCGAGCATGAATTGAAGTAGACATGGCACATTGATTTAACTCAAGTGAAATAATTCGGCAGTAGAACTAGGTCCCGCGAATGTAGGTATTTTAGCGCTCATGAGAACGAAGAAGAGTGCATAAAATTATTTAGAGGGAGTCCATAAAGAAGACAACGGTAAATTTGTCTGCCTGGAAATGAATTTACTTAATTAGATCATTAAAAAAGTGCTAGTTTAACACTTACGAATCCCGTCCCAAGCTATTGAAATCGGGTTTGACTAAGCTAGAAGATGCAATTTACGTAAAATATCTGAGTTACATAGGCGATAATTGGAGGGTTCTATAGTGCGTATAGTGCAAAGAAAAATACAGCGAAAGCGCCGCATGAGTTAGAAGGAAAGAAACGACCTGGTGAAGAATTTGTTATGACCCCAACTGTATCGTATTGCAAAAATGTTAGGAATTCATCACGGTGAAGCAAAGAGATAAATTTTAAAAATGAAACATAGAGGGAAATGGAATATAGTAGCAGAAATGAGCCAAGTTCCTTATTCAGAGGCTATGCCCAAGTCCCATGCCGTATATATTGGTTTGGCTTATGCGGGAGGCTTATAAAACCCAATATTGAATGAAAATATTGACTTGAGCCACGTTCAATTGGAAATTTTAAGCTAAGGCATAAAGTTTAATTTTATCTTGAGGAACAACACGTCAACACAAATATTTATTCACACAGTCAGTCGGGGTGAGAGAGAAAGCGCAATGACGACTGCTAATGCCATCAACGAGTTCGAGCGCTAAAACAGATAAAAGAGAGGTTGTGAATGCTACAAGCAGTACGGTCAAGTGAATATACAGGGCAGTGGGAATTAAAGTTTGATTAACAACGAGGGAAGTTTCATCGTTCACTGAATTAAATGAACTGTCTCGATAAGAGCGACAGTCGCTTGGGCTTTGAAAAGGATGTGCAGTTCAACAGTATTCAATTGAGTCCGGAAAGTATAATTAGCTGTAGTACCTAACTTGATTGTATTGAAGTACCTAACTTGAATGAGTAAAAGTTTCAATGAGAAATATTGAAATTTGATGTGTTCAGTTGTCTTGGTGTCAGACGTACAACACTGCCTGGTCGGGTGTTAAGAGAGAGTCTCAAACGTTTTCTAGCTGAGAAAATATTCAAGAAAGATGATGACAAGCAAATATTGAGCAGGGACAGAGGCACTTTTGTAGCACTTAAGTTCGTGAATATAAGGGCTAAGCCTCATTGTGGGAGGTTACTTAAAAGTAATTTGTAGATTGGTTCCGGAAAACGGTAGCACTGAGCCAACAGCTTTATGCACGTTTTCTGCAACAATGCTGTTTTTCTTGCGTTAGGTAAAATGAATGTTTAGAGTAATGAGTAGGCGCAACAGACAGGTGAAGCGAATGAGTAATAGAATAAGCGATACTGCTCCGGTTTGAAAGTTATTTTTGATGGTAAAGAAAACAAATAATCATAGCATGGTCTGAAATATTGCTCCTCACAACAACATGAAGTGATGGTAAACGTCTTAGAAATTGATTATTAGATATTTTTCTTGATAAAGAAGGCACGTGCAGAGCCGCGAAAGATCTCGTGAGCTCCTGGTTTACTCTATACAGCATATGTATGTAGGCTAGTTCACTCTATGCACTATATGTACGCTTGTCCACTCTATACAGCCTATTTAGGCTAGTTCACTCTATAGAGTATATCTATCTTAGCTCACTCTATACAGTATACATATGCTAGTTCACTCTCTACAGCATATGTATGCTAGTTCACTTTATACAGTATACATATGCTAGTCCACTCTATACAGCATATGTATGCTAGTTCACTCTCTACATCATGTGCATATATGTAGAGCCGGCATAGGCAGGTGAGTGTTTGTGAGCCTGTCAATTTTTAACGCAATTATGCGCCTCAATGCTGGAAATCTCTCCCTAAGAATACAATAGAAGAAAGAAGAAAGTTTGCAACAGCTGTAGCAAATTTAACACAAATAACAAACAGAACGAGAAAAAAAATTGTAACAGTACTGCATAGGTAGTCTCCAACATATTTTATACACACTATATTTGTGTTACCTAGAATTTGGCTTTAGCTAAGATGGGTAGTCACTAGTAAAACGGGCTATCATAAGACCCGAAGAAATTACTATGAAAAATAGTTTGGTGACGTTTCCTAGTTTCGATGCATGTGAAGCATAGTTCTCGGATGTTGACCAACGAGAACATTCAACCGAACATGTACAACAAGAACATTCAACCGAACATGTACAACAATATCATTCAACCGAACATGTACAACAAGAACATTCAACCGAACATGTATAACAAGAACATTCAACCGAGCATGAACAAGAATATTCAACCGAACATGCACAAAAACATTCAACCGAACATGTACAACAAGGACATTGAACCGAACATGTACAACTAAGTTATTCAACCGAACATGTACAACAAGAGCATTGAACCGAACATGCACAAGAACATTCAACCGAACACGTACAACGAGAACACTCAACCGAACATGTACAACAAGAACATTCAACCGAACTTGTACAAGAAGAACATTCAACCGAACATGTACTATACCTAATCGTAACGTTACTTCGTTTTTATCATGGGATGTTCGCCAGGCATGGCTTTTAGCCACTGCTGCTCCTTTATCTTGAGCAGAGATCGAGCAGCACGTCAGTCCCTTCAAGCGATTAAATGCAATTCCTTGGAAAATTTGTTGGACGGTATTATGTATAGTTGTCACGTACTTTTTATTCACAAAATTTTTTGCTTTTTGGTCCGTAGAGACGATATTCAAAGTGTGAAAGATAGGTCGAGCATGTATCTTTCATTATTCTCTGAAACTTATTGAAGGAAAAATTGATGAAATACTTGAAAAGTGGAATCGGTTGATTCAAGTTAAATTGAATTTTCTCGCAAGCAATAAATGAATTCAACTTTCTCCTATGTACTACTGAAGAGTGTGACGAGCGGAAAGGCTTATAGTAGAATAAAAATTGGCAGGTATTCAAAATTTATGGCCCTGAGTATATAATACATGTTTCGAATGAAGCTTTTGGAAGCTGAGCAATAAGTAGGCAAGAACTATGAATGATGTGAAACTTTTTCAATACTTAAACACGTCTCCATACATGATGTACGATCTATAATACTTTGAAAGCTTTGATGAATGGCGAAAATTTGATCAAATCTATTTGGAAAATGAAACAGGTAAATATTTAGCATAGGTCTGACACGATTTACACAGCAACTAGTCTCCAATGACGCTGGAATTCATAAAACGCTATCTCAAATTTCAAATTTTTACTCACAACAAACTTTGTCGTACGCCTCAGTTTTTCCTGGTCACCGGAGCATCCATCATAATCAATAACTTCTAATTTTCAATTATTGTTATCAATTATTTTGTTAAATTCATCGCTGAGATGACGAAAAAATTTCTGGGTCTCCGACTGTGGAGCGTATGAAAAGAGACGCACGCGGCACCGAACTCTCTACCTGTGAAACAGGGCCGTCTTATATATTGCATTCACCCTAAAACTCCAAGAAGACAAGTATGTTCCCTTGTTAGTGTGTATTGCTGATTAATGAAGAACATCATTGGGACATGAACATATGTACCAGCTTTCAAATAGTGTACATTACTCGTTGATTAAGGGCTCTATTGGAACATATGTATCGGTTTTCAAATAATAGACATTACTAAATGATTATGGGCGCTACCGGAACTTATGTACCCGCTTTCAAATAATGTATATTTCTCATTGATTAAAGGTGCTATTATAACCTACGTGTCATCTTTTCAATCTCGTGGACTAAGAAAAAATTGTGAGCACAATTAGGAAACATGTTTCGTTTCATACAGTTCATATTACGGTATAATTAAGATACTTCTGAGATATTTAAGCCCATTTTCACAATATGTAAACCGTGGATAATCAAAAACACTATTAAGACATTTTATATCCCCTTTTAAACGATTCAAAATTCAAAAAAAAATTCATTAAATATTTTTACATATGCCTATACCGCGCATAGATAAGAAGGAATTCATCAATATATGTTCTTTTAAATCGAAATTAATTGTGAGCATGAAGGGTTGAGGTTGACAGGTCGGCAATACAAGGTAATAAACTGCAGAGGTACGGGCTCCAGTTCTCGCCTGCAAGTTTGCGACTTAAATCGAGAATACGGTGAATATTTGTGTTTGAAACCTTGTTGGATGAAAGAAATCGAATGGCGTTGTTGCAAAAAACACAGTTTTAAGTCTTCACTACGGTTTTAATTCTTTCCTGTGATATTATTTTTAAAAGACTGACATAACTAGAAGGCATTTTCAACTTAAATTTAAAATTTATGCTCCAAATTTGGGGAAAATAGGTCATATGTGTATCTTTTACAAGCTTCAGTTGCAACAAAGGGTGATTTGCATTGACGGGACCAAAAAGAATTTATCATTTCTCCTGAAATAATCGAAGGATCTTGAAAAATTTGAAAGGAACCGCATTCTGAAACTCACAAGTTCTTATAATTACATTTTGAAGACGATATTGTTCATGTGTCAAGGCTCTCCATCACGGCACTCAGGGGTCCTAGTCCAATCCGGCGGATTTCAGCCCCGACGGATGCCTTGGGATGGCAGAGATCTGTCGGCTTATCACAGTAAACTTTTCCCTTTAGGTATCCCCTGATGATACGATGATGTCGAAGAAACTGGTCTGTCTCTGAATTTCATCGATACTTAGTTTATGAAATCCGTTTGATGTAATAGAAGTTGACGAAAATTCTTTTAAGGGCCGTCTTTAAGAATTACCCAGTACGTTTAGCAATTCTAAATTGGGAAAAACTGAGTTCTACTGTAATTAAACACAAAATTTCAAAGTTAGAGTAATAATCAATGAATACATTTTGTTCCATAAAATCGTTTTAATTGTTGAATCTTTGTGAATGAAAACAGTAAATTTAATTCACTTTACTTCAACGATACGAACTCAGTTATCATGTTAGTGACGGTAGTCAAAAACATGTTTGTGCTAAGAAGTGATATAATTATTACACCGATATGAAGAAGACAAAAGTGTCTTCCAATATTCATTATTCAATAAAAATACGTTTTTGATACGTAAACAATGTCAGGAACTCTCATTCTCCACAATTTTCTTCGTTATCCTCTTCCTTCGACTTGGCCTCCATTCCTATTGATGCCAATCTGTGCTTTTCTTCTCATGCTCCTCATTACTCTTGTATTAAGACCTGGCATCTTTTATAATGAAGACATTAGCTTCTACTGTGACCCCCAAGTCATCTAAATTGATCGGAGGTGATGCATGAGCAATGTTTTTCAAACGTACCATGATAAAATGAGCGCATGGTGTTCGGTCAGGACTGCGAGGAGTCCACTCGCAGGAAACAATTTTCATGTTTTGCCCGAGTTCCCATATCTGTTCTGTCAAAATCTGGAACCAGTGAGGTGGAGCACCGTCTTGAACCCACTACGTACGGTCAAATCTGTTTCATATACGACGATTAATTGCGAGATGACTTCTTGATTTATCTTAATTTAGTTTAATTGCGTTATGACTTACCGATTTTATTTTCTTTAATTTAATTGCGGGATGACTTATTGATTTTACTTAATTTAAGTGATTAAGAGTTTTAGAATGGCAACCTGTGTGAACTTTACACTTTAAGAGGTCAAGAATCGCAAAAAAGTATCAGAAATAACTTAGACAAATGTGATGAACGTATCGTACCTCACGAATATTCTACTTCAATTTTAATGTCCCATAAAACAGATAACAAATTATAGATCACGGCTATCAGTATACTGCTTCACTTATTTGCTCAAGCATGTTTTTTACTCCCGTCCCTAACATGACTACTGACAGCATATTGTTGAAGTTAATTGCATGAAATTTATAGTGCACATTTGCAGAGATTAAACAATTAAAACGGTTTTGAAATAAAAAGTATTAAAATCTGTTTGAGCTACATTCATTTGAAAGTGGGAATCTTCTTTTCCTGAACACACTGTATACGACAGCATATCAGCAACTCGTACAACATGCACATGAGCGTGCACAGTAGTTTCAATCAACACGCGAAAACATGGGGGAATCTCTAAGTTAAGACTCTAAAAAGCAGGTTCTGAGTGGATGGCTCACCATTTCATTTCAAAGGGCAACTATACCACCCAGACGTAGCGATATTGCCTAGTCGACCAGCTGAAAAGATCGGGTGACGTGAATCACCTGAAAACGAATACGGGAGCCACAGGCGTCTCGCCCGTCTGGCAGGGAGCGTCTCGTACCGTACTTGAGAGCACCTGTCTCGCAACAGGGCATGACACTTGAGAGCACCTGTCTCGCAACAGGGCAAGACACTTGAGAGCACCTGTCTCGCAACAGGGCGAGACAATTGAGAGCACCTGTCTCGCAACAGGGCAAGACACTTGAGAGCACCTGTCTCGCAACAGGGCGAGACAATTGAGAGCACCTGTCTCGCAACAGGGCAAGACACTTGAGAGCACCTGTCTCGCAACAGGGCGAGACAATTGAGAGCACCTGTCTCGCAACAGGGCAAGACACTTGAGAGCACCTGTCTCGCAACAGGGCGAGACAATTGAGAGCACCTGTCTCGCAACAGGGCAAGACACTTGAGAGCACCTGTCTCGCAACAGGGCGAGACAATTGAGAGCACCTGTCTCGCAACAGGGCAAGACACTTGAGAGCACCTGTCTCGCAACAGGGCAAGACACTTGAGAGCACCTGTCTCGCAACAGGGCAAGACACTTGAGAGTACCTGTCTCGCAACAGGGCAAGACAATTGAGAGCACCTGTATCGTAACAGGGCAAGACACTTGAGAGTACCTGTCTTGCAACAGGGCAAGACACTTGAGAGCACCTGTCTCGCAACAGGGCGAGACAGCTACAGCGAGCAGCCCATCCGGGAATTTGCATTGCCACTTTAAAATTGTCGGCTGTACATGTTTGTGTTAGTGATAGTGTGTACACAGTCGGCCCACGCATTGAGCGCTAGATCGGTTCCAGCAAATAACCGCTCTACTTATTTCCATTTTATAGCACTCTTTATTTGCTTCGCACGATACGCTATATTGTTTTCTATGGCACGCTCTATTTGCTTCCTATGACCCGCTCTATTTGCTTATTATCACACGCTCTGTCTGTTTCTTATGATACATCCAATTTCCTTCTTATGATTCTGCCTATTTGCTTCTTATGATACGCTTATTTGATTGTATGATATGTATATATTCTGTGTTATTTGATGCTCGCTCTATTTGATATCGTTCTACACAGAGAGCGACTGCATAGCGGTTATTTGACGCAATCAATCTAGCGCTCCAAGCGGCGTACGACTGTATAATTGAAGAACCCTAAGTGAGCATTAGTTTTTACGACTAAAAAAAACAGTATGCGTAGGTTTGCGTTAGTTCTCATTACTAAATAATCGTTAGTTTTCTTGATTAAAGAACCAGTATTCGTAAATAGAAATACTGAAACGAAAGGGCCGCTACAGCATTTTCAACTTACATCGTTATCCGATGTGAGATTGGAATTCCTCTTCCGGACGGCGTCACGAAGGAGTAATTTGTGCATCGATCAGACAAGTTCCTGATGAATGTTTGTTACAAAACTGGCATTCCACTCTTGAAGTCGTGCAGATTCTCGGTAGCTGGCGAGATGAGATACGGAGTAGCCTTTTCCTGCCGTCTTTCATGTTGCTACACCACGGCTTCTGTTGCATTTTACATTCAGCTAAAATTTGAGTCATAAAAGCGTGAAACTCATTACGAGATTTCAAGTACGTACATGGGAAAGCAGAATAAAATTGAGGATAAATTCGTTTAACGATTAGAGTTAAGTTTTATTCATTATACACTGCATACACTGTAACCGGTGTTATAGCATCCTGAGCCTGGGAATGCTTATCAGGTACGTCAACCAAAGCACCCCATGCCAATTAGGTGTGTTGGTCAGGTACGCTGGTCAAATTCTGATGGTTATATATACAGCATAGCTGATGGCGCATTGCATGACGGTCTACATACGAATAGTCAACTTAAAGCTTCTCTACACCGAGTTCATTCACACACTACCGTTTCCAATGTGGAAGCCCTTGCGAGAAAAAATTGTAGATCTTCGTGTTGAAAAAATAGTAGATCTTCGTGTTGAAAAAATTGTAAATCTTCGTGTTGAAAATATATTAGATTTCCGTGTTGAAGAAATAGCACATCTTCGTGTTGAAAAAATCGTAGAACTTCGTGTTGAAAAAATTGTAGATATTCGCGTTGAAAAAGTGGAAGATCTTTGTGTTTTGCTTTTATTCAATGAGCCGAAGCAAGCTCTGGCAAGTCTGACTTTAGCACCTGAGCATCTAAAATTAATCACAATTTTGGCTTCTTAGAGGCGGATAATGCCACTGGATACATGACTATCGACAGAATGGCCCAAAAATTAGACAAGGTGTAGGCCTTTTTGGCTCATGGTCACGCCATTCATTTCCAGTTCATTTTCCTGCGCCCCTAGGGAAGTTTATATGCTTGAAGTTCAGACAATCAAAAAGAAATCGATATTAAGATCTCATCTTGATATCGATATATAAAATCTATAGATATCAGATCTTATTACAAAAGTAATGAGCAGCATGAAAAGAAAAGCAGTGGTTTGTATCAATAGGAATGGAGGCCAAGTCAAAGGAAGATGATATCAAAAAAAAATTCCGAGAGTGAGAATTCGGGACAATGTTTCCATACCAAAGGTGTATTATTTATCAAATAACGAGTACTTGAAAACACCTTTACCTTATTTATATCAGCGTAATAATTATATCACTTCCTTTCAGAAATATATTTTTGACCACTGTCACTAACATTTTTCACTTGATGGTGATAGTACGTCCGATGAAGATTACTTTTGGAAAAGAAATATTTTCAATGTTTCCTACGAGTCTCTAACAAAGCATCGAATTCAAAATTGGCCTTACGAGGTCTCAATAACTTATAATAAAACTGCTGAGTAGGACTGGTAAACGTTTGCGATAGTCGAGCACTTGATTTAGTGCCCTGCTCGACTCCCTGCATGGACCTAAAATAAAACAAATCAATGCGCAATCGAAGGAGCTTATCGAAGATGAAAAGCAGAGACCACGTCTCTACGCGCCAATCAGCTACCGCTCTTCCCCTCTGCAGTATGTTCCTCAAAAACCCTAACCGAGTATTTCTTTTTTCCGTATCAGTAATACCATCATAAGAATAACATAAGCATTTAATTTCTAGCAAAATTCTCGGTTTGGGTTTTGTGGGACATAATGTATAGTACAGCCCGGCACCCAGATCACACTCTGTTAGTTGCGAATGTGATCAAACGAGTCTGTGAGACCCTCCAAAATTGACGGGACTCGCTATATCTATTCCTAAAATGAATGGTATTTTCCCAGTGAAACAAAGGGTTCAAGGGCTGATCATAAATGTTTCCCATCGTTTCATATAAAATCATCTATTCATGACTAAACAATCTTAACTAAAATACTGTCACATTGTGTTCCATTAAATGAAACATTTATTTTTTCTTAGATTACATTAATTTACGATACGATATCCAGTATCCTATCCACGACACTGCCGCATGTCAGCACGATTGTGTCAGATGAAGTTAATTCTTTGAGTCCTCACTTTTACACACTCATAGAATGAATTACGCTCATTGTTATATTCTTTTATGAAATATTGATAAGAGGTACAGAGAGACGAACCATCGAACCAACCATTCAACCAACCAAGGATCCGAAAAATCAACCAGGCATCCAAAAAACCAACCGAGCATCCAAGAAACCAACCAAGCATCCGAGAAAGCAACCGAGCATCCAAGAAATCAACGAAGCATCCAAGAAACCAACCGAGCATCCAAAAACCTAACCGAGCATCCAAGAAATCAACCTAGCATTCAAGAAACCAACCAAGCATCCAAGAAACCAATGATTTAACCAAACAAGCGACCAAGAAAGCAATCAAACAAGCAACCAAACTAGCAAACAAGAAAGCAGCCAAAGAAGCAACCGAGGCACCAACCGAGCAAGCCACGAACCGACCTCGTATGAGGCCAATACAGCTACCGTGTACGTATGTACTTGACTAATAAAGCTGTCATCGATCACCGTGCCTGTGGAGTTGTGCAGTTAACGTGTAATTTAAAACGATTCGAATGGGGATGATACGTGGAGAGTAAACTACGAAAAAATTTGCTGCTCCTGTAGAACGATATGCAAGTCCTTTTATTGATTAGTTTTCCGGCAGGTAGGCGTCTAGTATGTAGTTAACAGCTTTGATCTCACTCATTAAAAAAAGTTATAGCAGTATATTCAAGTTAGCTAAAACGTACTATTGAGATTGAACAGATGGAATTCTCAGTCGAATGTAGAGTAAGTTCACGCTAAATGCAAATTTAGAGACGTCATGAATAGACGAATTGAAGTGAACTTAGAAAGTCACTTAGGAGAAAAATTTCGGATAAGTAATCACACAAGGAAAGAATCGGCAAAGAGAAATCTTAAAAATTTTCAGTTCGAATGATTCGTATACATGTAGTAAAAGACTTTTTTCTCTATATTCCTATTCAATTAGTGTTGTATTATCAGGAACAGAAAATCATGAAAAATGTAAGATACACCCAAGTAAACAAACTGACAAACATATTTTAATGAGTCGCACAGCACTTTTAGTAAAACGGATATAACAAACATATTTTAAACCTTTATACAATGGAAAATACAGGGAAGTACATAAATTAAAATCAGAAAAACGAATGAAAATAACGCAAAAAATAATAGCCTAATACAATCTTAATGGATACCAGACCACCCGTAACTCATTGGGTCACTATTTTCAAGTCCCGTTTTAGCCTCTAATGACTCCTTAATTTTCCAACAAATTTCTAAAGCTAAGAAAATAATTCATTCACTTTCGTCTTAATGAACCGTGGCAATTATACGATGAAAAAATCCTTATTAAATTACTGTGAGATGATTTCTGATTTATGTTAGTACTGAAGAGCGTGCCCGGTTGCAAATAAGATATAACAAGACGGTCTTAGTTTTAGTATTTAATAGATAAATGGAACAGTGGTTGAGAGAGAGTGGCAAGATCGACTTCCTCTAAAGTCTACAGAGCTTTGTCAAAAAGTGTACCCACGTTCTCATTGATCATAAAGAATTTCTCAAATTTCGTCCAACTCAGCATGAAGTTAAACATATTAAAATTAGGTAACAAATTTATGTGCCAGTGTTCTTAGTAATACACATTGAAAACAACTGGTTTAATGTTTTACAAATACTCAGTGTACGACTAAACTGTGGTAAGCTTCACCGCGCGATCAGAGGGAAGAGAGTAGAAAGTATAGAAATAATTTCATCCTAAATTAGCCACATACAAAGGGTGGCACAAATTGGATTTTCAGACATTGAAACTACACAACCTTACAGGTGGAAATTACCTTGAAACTTCTAATTGTGATTCTTAACTCCTTAGCCGGACGTTCGGCGTGAAATCGTGATCTGTGTCAAAAGTTAAATGATGAATGAAATCCATGTGTGATTCTTTGTACAAAGCTGATATAATTCGAAAATTAGAGTTAAAAGATATGGAATGAAATGGTTGCAAAAAGTTGAACCTGCTGCGAATTTATCAAATTCGCATCTGGTTCAACTTTTTGCAACCATTTCATGATAAATTTTATAAAAATAAACATCGATAATTTAAATTAGGGTTGTATTACGTCAAAACTTTTCCGGATTCGCATCTGCTAGTCCTGGCGAAACACATATAAAAGGTGACATGCAAGTTTCCCATTTGTAGTGTACAAATTTGTTCCGTTAGAAAATACGAAAAGATCGTTTATAACTTGTAACAACTTGTGTTCGGGAGTTCCTACGAGAAGTTTCTAAACGCAATATAAAATAAACTGATTTCTAAATCCAATATTTCTACTCAACGACGAGAAAAGTTTTCAAAGACTTGCAGGAATCCCCCACTATTTAGAACTGTTGGTCGTATGTTATTTCCTGATATTCTAAGAAAGCATTTAAACAATCAGTTGCAGAATCCTACATCTAGAGGCAATCACGTCATTTAGGACTTTAGTCACTATTGCATTTTACGCATGGCAAGCTTTTCTAAATTTCATCGACTTAATTAAAATCAACAGTAAGTTGGTGCATTTTCACGGCTTAACAAAATTGTTCCATGTGTTGATTCCGAATTATAAAATTCTGGCATTATGCACTTTTGAACAACATGCATTAGATACATCTATAGCTTTCTTCTTCACGGCCCTAGAAATGTCAGGAAAATTGCAGAGTATTTTTTATTCCGAAGAATAATGCCTCCAATATCCCAGATACAAATTTTATGGACTTATATATATGGAATATGTCCAATAGTAAGGCTTGCTTTTGTGCTCATCCGAGTTTGACCTCATTGTAGAGCTCGTTTTTCGTATCAATATCTCACCACAATGCAAGTCAGAGTTTCCCGCAAGTGTTGCTCATACTCCTGAGGGTGCTGGTGGAGTTACAGGGGATGTGAGAAGGATATAAAATTATCAGATTGCGAAACATAATATTCCTTGATTGCTCAAACTTGGTATATAATAACTTTATCTATTTTAATTGAGTAGCAATAAATTTGTGGTGAGTTTTAGGGTACAGGGGAATATTCCGTGCGCGAAGGCGAAAAAGACAATGATTTACGAGCCCCTTGTCTAATGAATGTCCTCAATAGCGAATAGTTCCTCACATATCTAGAAATCAAACACTCATCTAAAAGAAATGTGGTTCATCTCAATACAAAAAAAATGTTACATATTTTACTTTACCCTAATTATGACCAGATTAAATGTGCTTTTTCCCCACGCAGAAAGTGGTTTAAAAAAATGTGTATCTCCGTCCATATGAAAAACGCATAATTATTCTTATTCTCCATAACTCCTCGCTCACAATTTTACTTACTGAATGCATCGGATATCCCTGCTACCCGATTTTCCAACAGAACCCGTTCGCGGCGTTGTTCAGATTGTATCTTCTCAACAATATCTAGAACTTTGACCTCGACAATACGAGTCTCATTGCGTTGATGTGAGTGCAAAAACACATATTCAATTCGCATAGCCTGAGAGCGGGGGCAATGGACTCGCACAATATACGAACAAAATTGTTGCCCCAGCCTCATGCTGGGGAAGTTAAATGCTGTTTCATCTCATGGGAAGAATTTTCAATCAATAACTGTAAAATTTCTGAAAATAAGATCATCAAAACTCCCGATCAGAAAATCACTTTCCCTCGTGTTCACTGGTGAGACTGTGCTCCGAGCTCCAAATTTCCACCTCAGGCCAGTAAACCTGTTCTAGGGGACGAATGGCGACGTAACCTTTAACCAGAAGCTTTTGGAAAAAGCGGCAGATGAACGAGAAAAACAAGCGCACGTTTTTCTGAACCGTGGCACAGAAGTCTCAAGTCACACGTCAAGGGAGAGATCAAGAATAAGTTATTTTTGCAATTTCCTAAATAAGTTCTAGAAGCCTATTTTACTTTCCAGTTCTAGCATTAGGAAACGAAACTTTTCATACACAATATTTACAAAATATTCAAAATGATTATCAACGAACCTCTTTCTTAAAAACGATTAGCATTTTTTTAGATTTTCCTCCTATTTTTCGGATCTTGCATTCGGAATTTATCACGCGATACGCTATGCATGCATTTACAAAATACTGAAATGATGCTCACTGAATCTCTTTTTCCCTTTCAATAGCATTTTTCCCACTTTCCTCGACTCTTTCCCGAATGCGTTAAACTTTGATTAATGCACGTCCCGACCTACAGCAGAGCTGACTAGGGAGCCTCTCTATTGAAGCCTGCACACCAGGGTCGCAGGTCCCCAGTGTCCACCACAACACCCCAGTGTACACTACTTGCCCTTCAATGGAGGCACACGCAAGGAACATGCTGGCNGAAATGCGAACGAGAATATATGTCTCTCATTGTAAATATAGAATGAAAGAGTGGTGTTTAGATTAGGGGCACCGAAGAATTTACAAGAAAACTTGAAAATTATTGGGAGAATGTTCCGTAAATAAATAAATTGCGATACCTGCGATGTGTTTTTGCTCAATGATAAAAATGAGGTGTGATGAAAGAATTCATAACTATTCGTGATTATTTTTCATTCATTATACGCCCGACCCTAATATACATAGATTACAATACTGTACGTGGACGAACAGACTGAGCTATATTATAACACGAATCTTATTTGTTAAGGATTCGAATTTGATATGTGGGACCTAGTGTAATGTAAGAAACATTAAAGTCTGAGGGGATGAATGACAATGACTTGTTCATCCCCTCAGTGAAACATTGGTACGGGTATAATTTCACGAGAGTATGAAAAAAAGCTCCTACGCAGGTATGGCGCCGACGGAGTTGCGCAACGTGCATGTGTATTTAGGATACAGTGAGAGAGGCGACTCCTGGAATTATTAGGAAGATGCTGACTCATTGTACGAAGAAGCAAATCCTCAGAAAATAAAATTTTCTTTCCAGCAATGGACATCCTTTGTGGCTGGTTCTTTGAAAAGTTGAGATGTTTGTGACTGAAATTCATGGAATGGTTGGAGGATGTCAGCTAAACGCAGGAGTAAAGTTAACAAAAGCGATTTGTGAGAACACAAATGCGGCAAGACAAAAGATTCAACTGAATGGTATGATATACAAGGTATCCCACGAAAACTTGAACTTTCTTTTCAGAAGCTCATAATATGCTAACAGTAACTTATCAACCGATTTCAGTTGTCTATTTAGAATTTAATGTAGAAATTTGTTTTCGGTAGCAGCTTATCAAAAAACGAAAATTTTATGTGCCATTTAATTTTCTTAATGAGTAGTATTCTTTCGTTTAAGTATACTTTTCGTGTCATCCTTTGGAAACCAAGGATAAATTTATACATTACCCTAGAAAAGTAAGCTAAATTTCATTAACTCTGTGCAAGCACCCACACCATCAGAAGAGATTTGACACCTTTGCTTTCATATGGCATTGTAGGTATTGTAGGTACCAAACTAATCGTAATGACGATCTTCAAATCTCTTTCAGTGCATTGCCGAGTACAAATTTCTGAATCAAACTAAAAAACTGAGATAGATTAACGTGTTAGAGTATTAAATATTGTTAAACAGAGGGTTCGAGATTACATGGGATACCCTGTCAAATGAAAACAATAGTTTTTATACTTGGGATTATCTAGCCGGAAACGGAGGTTTTGAATGGAGCTTTATACTACAGAGGTTCAGGTACTCGTTAGAAATGAAGTCAATCACGTGTATTTATAATCTAAAGAAATTCGGAGCAAAGAATATTAAGAAAAATCGTTCATTCCTATATAATCCACGTAAATTGCATGTTGCAGCTCGTTTTTCCAAGTACTTTATAAGAGCATAATTGTAAACTTAAACGTGCAAATCAAATCGAAATGTAAGATTGAGAATTTCAATTTGCAGGCCGATCGGTCATCGCGATGTGATGATGATTGAGGGAGTGTTTATTATTAATTAAGTAGTTGGAAACTTCTTATTCATAAAAAATTATAAATTACAATTAAAAAAATTAAAAATGGGAAGAAAAGTCAAAGGTGTTACGAACTTACGAATTCCACGGATTGATGTATCTTTAATTTATACAAGACTACTCGTGACCCGTTGGGTCAAATAAAATTGATCAAGATCAAAGCGTATCCAAAAATATATCTTATGCAGTTAAGTCGGTAT
>VOMN01009526.1:0-13238 GCA_014899125.1 Orchestia grillus
GACTGAGTATTAAAAGCAGTGGTTGTTTCAGTAGTGTTTTTTTTATGTAATAACAGAGAAGTTAATTTTGCTCTATGCTATTCCTTCAGAAGCGGACACCATATACATATTTACATATAATGTTTATAAATGTATAAATAAATACACAACTTGTATTATTATGTTGGGTAACTGAAACTCTGTAATGCTCGTTTCTTTGTAGGCTTGTCGTGAGAAACCGAGCAATAACACAGTAATCAGTATCGTGGATACAACTTATTCCCGGATACAACTTATTATTATTAAACGGATACAACTTATTCCCGGTCGAATGAGGATAATAGCACAAATTTGAAGAATTTGTGTTGGATTGGATATTGTATATTAGTTTAAGTGCGAAAGTTGAAAGGCTCTCAGGTTCCATTGTTGGGAAATTTAAATTTCAAAATTTTCTTCTGAGATAGTTATTAATCAGTCACCAAGCTTTCGAACAACATCGCGTAGTTCTTCATTCAGGTCGGATCGAATTCCCAAAATCAGATTTCATCCCAGGACCTATGATCTCACACCTCATATCACATATACTCTCATGTTTTAGAGTAATTTGAGCTACGGTCGGGCGCTGTTGGGGTCATGGATGCAAATGTCATTAAATAGGCGTTGTATTTTACAATGAATCCTTCAATGCGGCACTTGTGGAAATCCATCGTGTGTTCAAAAAACTGCTTCAATAAACGATTAGTATAAGTGTCGAAAATTGTTTAACAAAAATGTTCACGGAAGTTAGTTAAACATTATTATGTGAAAATTTTCAACTCAGCTAAAATGTCGTTTTACTGGCTTTTAAATTGACGGCTGTTTTTTGCAAATTTTATGAATAAATACAAATGTATATGTTAAGAAATTAAAATTGTAAGCTTCTTCTGAGATATTTATTGAGTTTTTACCAGGCTTTCGAGCCACGTCACGTAGTTCATCTTTCAGGGCGAAATTCCCAAATGTATATGTGTAACGGGCGAATTGCAATAAATTCTATTTACAAATACAACGTTAAAAATAACGTTACAAATTCAAATTTATAAATTCGCATGTTAAAACGAATGCAACGTTTATATTTCAGTTTATAACAGAACTTTTTATTTAATATCGGCCCTAATCAAGAATTATTTAAATCATGTCATTTTATAATTTTCAATGTGTTCAGCAAAATTAGTTATTTCAATTCATGTGTTCATTATACCCCTTATTTTTAACGGGTGTGCATATTAGTATGCAGATGATGTTTTGCATATTTGATGCCGATTAAACATAAATAGTTTATCCGAAATAGATTAATAGATAGATAGGTAGACGTAGCATGCGTAATACGACAGTATCGCAGCTACACAAAACCAATAACATTTTGCATCGATGGATACCATTTTCATAAACATTGTGTATATATTTATAAATAACCGAGTGTATTTATAATAGTATCTGTATCTACTGAGGCGTCTCTAGGAATAATACTCCTTTTCTTATCTGCCTTTACCAGCGATGATGTCTCAATCAGCAGCCGATCAAATAGATCTGTCGATAGCCGTACGCAAACTCAATCGCTTTTGTGCTTCCAGAAGTCTCTCTCTCTCTCTGTCTTTCTCTCCCTCTCTCTCTCTTTGACGCCAACGAGGTAATTAGCGCTGCAGTCTTACCGAGCTGACAAGAAATTTGCGTCACTCAGCAAGTCAGGATCAAACGCAAATCTGCGTAAGAAAACACGCACCAAAACAGCAAGACTCGAGCTAACGCATTACTCGCCGATGCACCCGATGCACAACACCGACGGCTGCCCCAACTCGGCCGACCGACACAGACCCGCCAAAGCAGCCGACGACCAAAGGCACCGTTGCAAAACGTGGCGTTGGGCTATACAAATCTTGGTGGGACAGCAGTCGCAAGTTCGGATTGTGTATTTTTGCATGGTTTGGGAGTTGATTGTTTCATTAATTAATAAAGGGAAATCAGCCGGCCAGTCAACGGATTTAGTAATGGAATCTTTTAATTGGCCAGGTACGTCTATTTAAGTTGTTTTTAATAACGTCAGCAATAAGATCGGGCAGTAAACAAAACGTCAACAATGCAGAGAATGTACAGTCGTCCCTCTCAAAGAGCGCTAGATCGCTCCCAGTAAACAACCGATCTATCTTTTAATTTGTTTTTAATACTTCGTTTTTTGTTTCTTATGGTAGAAATAATTTTTGTCCTATGTGATACTCATTCCAGTTTCTAGTTTATATCGCCTTATGCAAGAGACGACTGTAGAGCGGCTGCTTGCAGGAACTGATCTAGCGGTCTATGCAGATGACTATAGAGCGACTGTTTACAGGAACCGATCTAGTGCTCCATGAGAAGGGCGACTGTAGAGCGGTTATTACTGGAACTCATCTCGCGCTCTATGTTGGGGAAGACAGTATATATTTTACTCCCATGCTTTAGGGCTAGAATAATAATAAAAATTTGCTGCAAGGGCTTCTCATACCTACTACTGCGGAGGGCGCTGCTATGCGAGCTAGCGCCCCTGTGTGGCACCTGATCAACTGAGCTAACTTCGAAAAATAGCTTTTTTCAAGTATCCCATAATGTGAGAAGTGTACCACTCAGACGGACTTAGCATTCGCAACTGTAACATTCACTGAGACCACAGTCTAACGGTTCCGCCGCCCAATTAGAAATTTATTTATTCATCGATACAAATACTTGGGAGACAAAAATTATAGAAAGTTATAGATACTACTGCAAAAAGGTTAGACTCAGACAACTCACTGCTGATGCAAGCGTACTTCACTACTTCACATTGACACACAAAGTCGGGACTACTTCACGAGGCTACCTCGCAATGGGGAAGATCACATGGCAGGCAGTTGATGAGCGTGATTCACCGTGAATTTCATGAAGTCTAATAAGCTTCACTCTGCTGCACAAAAGCACAATAATCGTCTCCTTCCCCTGTAGAGCTCTGTGCCGCCCCTTATTACGCATTCAAACGTTCCTATAACCGTGCATCCCGTCCTGTACCAAGTTATGACACCCCTCGAACGTTTGTTGCACGTTCCCAAGACGCAGTGAAGTCTTTCCTGCAGTGCTGCTGTCATTATACGCGCTAAATCCCCATTACTACATCAACGCGCAGTAAAACTTTTCAGCTTCACCGCCTGTTGCGCTACCGTTCGAAGAAGCCTGTTCCACTCGGGATGCGCAACGCTCGGATCGATCGAAACTGGCCAACTTTTCGATGTCCACATAATGGTGTTTACGGTAACGTTGATACGCGCATTTTGAGGTCAGATCGTCCGGAGATAATCTCCGTCCAAATAAGCAGTGCGACAACAAGGCCCCCCCCCTTCTCCCCCTGACTGCCTTTCGCCGTAAATGTTTCGGTTGCTGTGCAGCCTGCAAATGGTGACTATGCGATATGATCTTCAAGAACGTAAACTAATTTTAGAAGACGAGCTAGGGTTTTGAGTGACAGATTTTCATTCTTTGAGCTACCGTCGGGCGCTGCTGAAGCAATTCATGTAAATGTCATTAAATAGGCGTTGTACAATAAATCCTTCAATGCGGCGCTTACGGAAATCCATCGTGCATTCAATAAACTGCGCGCCACAAAATATCTTTTTAACCCTCAATTATGAACGGTAGAACGTTAATTAAGCACAAAAAATGGCTCGTGGGCTCCATTTTTGGACGTTTTATTTTTTGAGAAGCTTGAATGCACGAGGGAATTTAATGCCTGTTTCTGTCATCACCAAACAAATGCGATCCCTGGGAAATTGGAGTGCTACAACAAAGTTCTCGTTTTGGAGGAGCTTATCATGAACTTTGTCTTTTCAGATTTACAGCATCGCAGTGGCCTCATGTGCGAATAAACATCAATTAAAGTCACCAAAAATGATGCAGTTTTCGTACGACAAAAGAACAGAAATTGTTTGGAGCAGAAGACAATTTTCTTCTGTATAATCATCAATCAAAAGTCACTCTGCATGAAATATTTTTCGATAATAAAACAATGAAGTTTGGTTGAGACAGAAAACGATTTTCTTCTGTGTACGCTGCAATTTGAAGTCACTATAAATGAAACATTTTTTCTTGCGATAAAATATTCTATAGTATTCCAGATCTAAGGTTCACCACCTCGGGGTGCAGCTACCCAGTAACAGCTGTGTTACGTTGTGTATTTCAAACACCCTTCATCAACTTTCCGAGTCCTGAAAACTGAAGCTTTAGTTCAACTTTGATCAAACCTTGCGTCGTTTGCGTCCCACTAAAACTATTACAAAGTGCCGGCGTATTGCTTGGCTCGTGTCCTGAGAGCGTCCCGGAAGTCCTCTAGCTCTAAATATGTTGATGTGTTGTAGCATAAAGAAAATTTTGAGTAGCGCCTGAGATCTCCCTGCATTATTCAGAGGATTAAGTGCAATATTAGACATCCAAGTGCAGCAGGCCAAAGAATAAGCTTCATTTCAGTTGCCTCAGCTTGATGTTACATAAAGAAAGGACTAGGAATTTGACTTGAGACCTGCAGCTCAAATTAAAACATCCCGAGCGTCTACCAGGCTCCATCCGTGGGGCGCTTGGCATTCTGTACAGGCCTCTACTTGCCCGCCGGGTGCTGCCATTGTCTTAGTGTGAGACTTTCCAGCTCTGTACGCCTTCAGTGTAAAAGGAAACCAAGAATGCCTTTGGACGTTGTTTTCAGTTTTAGCTATTTATTTAAAATATCAGTAGCGATTTTAGTAGCGATGTACGTGAGTTATTGTTCTCGTACAACTGCTTCATTTTGCGAGAAATTTTTCGCACTCTATGGTCTTTCATGCATTAATTGGAATTTTGCGCAATGTCACTTAAATGCTTGAATGAATGAAGTCATAACGAAATGCACTTCCTCAATATTTGGGAGCCTCAGAATTTACGCAAACAAGAGTTACAATAATTGTAGTAACGTGAATTAGTTGAAGATATGTAAGTAAATATCCAACAAAAAATCATAATCAGAATAAATGAATATTCTTACACCGTAAATGGATGTGCTGATCTCAAGGGGATGTCAAAACCCTTCCGAGCTACAAGTTTGTTAAAAAATGAACTAAATTAGAAAAGCTAATAATTAGTGCAGAGCTGTCAAATTTGACAGCATATTCACCCGTACTTTGAATCACGCAACGCTTCCGAAACTGTTTGACCTGTCGTCCAAGAAAGTGGATTTTAAGTAATACTTTATATACATAATTATCAATACCTTCGCAGATTAGGTATCGAGAATGAAAGAATTATCCCGAATATTTGTACTTTGACCGAAAATAAATGAAAATACCTCACTTACAAAGATTACTCAGTAAACTAGCGATTTTACTGTATAGAGTTCTTAGTTCGTCCGCGGGAAGCGAATGAGAGATACTTAAATACTGGCATCATTTCCCGTAGATTTTTTTCAGTTTTTAGCATTGGTACATTCTTCAACACTCATGTTATATTTGAAGCATTTTGACAAGGGATATACAAGTAACCGTATTTCTTTATTGCCAGTGAAATTTTGCGATAGCATCCTATTGAAGTTACTCTTCGTATATTGCAATTTTATTATCCTCATCCATCAATTTCGTTTTGACTGTCGAAATCCACACGGACTGTCTCTGTCCAGACACTTGTATCCCTAACCTGACCTAACGATTGAGGGAATTTAATTATTTCACGTAATGTATGAAATATTTAGGCATTTCACCTAACGTCTGGTTTCACTATCTGCCCTCTAGCAACATGTACACATACAAATGCCATTGTTTTTCTGCAACTCGATGCTCTGTGCTTACTATGCAGAAACATCTCCATGAATAATGAACCAGCCATTAATGAAATGTCAGGATGACAAAACTCCAGTCAAGCCCCTTGGATATTTCTCAACTTCACAGCCCAGCTAAGATGGATGAAGCAGGATTTAGCCAAGCCCTGGCAAACAGAACGTTTCGCCCCTCAGTCCATATATCACCAGCAATGAAGGATGTTCAGGAAAAGAATAACACTCGCATCTCCGAAACAGAACCGAAACACTTTTAAAATTTACCGAAGAAGATTTTTGTGAACTGATTTAAAGCAAGCTTGAAGATGAGCTCAATTCCCGTCGAGGTCTCGAGGGAAGAGTCCCGACCGAAGGTGAATGAATGCATTGAATGCAAGACAGAAGTGAGCGTCTTAGAGGGCGCTGTGCTGCTCGAGGGTAGTTGGGTGAAGCTTGCGTTGTCAAAACGGACCGAGCAAACTTATTTCTACGGCAGGTGCACGATTTGATTTGTCAGTTTTGATTTTGTTTTGAGATTGAATGCTGTTATTCTAACTTAAGAAGTTCAGGTTGCCTATTTTTTAAAGAAATCAAGAGTCTTATTCAATTACAAATAGCTCTCTAAAAATAAAAAATAAAGTTAATGCTGTTCATTTTAAGAAATTAATTAGTGAAGCGTAATAATCAACCTACTTACGTTATTCAATATCACCTCATTTATTACCATACAGTGATATAAACTCATGTACATCTTATACAAACTTAATGGTATTCACTCCGGTTTCCATTTTTTCTCCCACACACATTGAACAAGCGTCCAACAGAGCCACCCAGTGGAGGACTCTGAGGAGCAGCTAAACTAAGCTCTCACCTGTACGGCAGTCGGTGCAGCAGTGGCCTCCGACCTGCCGGGCCACCGCCTTATATACTCGCGGGACCACCTCAGGTGTCAAGTTCTTCATCGTACACTCTGAACTCAAAAACATCTCCTATTGATCTTATCCCTATTTCATCAAATGAAAAACAGTTATTCATGATCTATCCCCGAGTTGTTGTTGTTATCAGCTTTTCAGAAAGCCTAAAAAATAGTAGTAATTTTAAGTGCGTGAGAGAGGGGCAGCAGGGCTTGCGGATGTTGACCTACTAAATACTAAGGTGTTGATAGCAACGTAGGTGTGAAGGTCACAGAACGGCCAAGCCAAGTAGGGAAGCATTTCTCGGAAACTACATGCGTACGGTACGAAAGGGTTTCTTAGCTCTGATAAGGCTCGCCTTCCCATTCTGAGAAACAACGGTGCCTTCCTCCAGGTTCAGCAAACATGCAGAGTTCTATTTGTGGTTTGTTGTTGGAAACTTCCAAGAAAACCTAGTTCTAATTTTTGGACGCCCCGTCGATAATCACCAATTCAGCGGCGATATCTGCGCCTGGGTTGCCAAAATTAGTGATAAACAATATGAGTGTAATAGATGCCCTATAAAACAGTAGGGTAGGGAAAGTAATTTTTAAGGAGATTTGAAACATCTTTTGAAATACGTTGAAAGCTAAATTACAGCAAACGAATTGTTTCTACGGAAGAAATATGTATCCTAGTAGCTTCTCAGGCTTATACAGAGTAACGTCCACACAAGTACCGATCCACAGTACTAACGTCCACACAAGTACCGATCCACAGTACTAACGTCCACTTGAGCACGTGTCTCAGAAACAAGGCCAGGCCGGTACGAAACACTGTAGTCCACTTACTTGCTATAATATGACGCGGACATCTTAGGTGCCTTGGACTTATAATATAGTTCAGTGACCTCATCCTAGGCCACATACATGTGCAGCCTTTCTAGCAACATTATATTTAATCCTATTTCCCGTGACATGTATTCCGCCAGGAGTGTCGAACCCGAGGCCTGCTGACTCGGCAGCAAGCACGTTACCTCTTGCACAACTGAGGCCACTTTCGCTCGTGCAGTACGGTTGGGAAGACTTAATTGTCCCATAGAGTCCCATTTTAATGTCAAGCATCAGAGCGACTCCATCTTGCTTTCGATTGAGGACTAGGACGTTGCGACAGATTCATTTCGATTCACTAATAACCTAAAGCTCAGCAGCCATTTGTGTAGAACAACTTCACGCGTCGGTGTCAGAGCGAACGTCCGTAAGTTTCTGCAATTCAGAAGTATATCAATCTTTGTTTGGTGCTCCGACGCTTGTGCTTCACTAGGCCATGACTAAGAAAACCAAGCGCCAGGTATTTTATACGCACAATCCAGCAGTATTTCAAGGCTCGTGTGCAGCTTTTTCGGTTTTGCTCGTAGTGCACGATGAAAAAAAGTGTAGAAATTATTCTTTTGCCAGTGATAGGATCTCATTGTTATTAAGCTGCGTTTATTTTCTGACGTCATCTCGAGATCATGTGATCTCCACTCGAGATCATGTGATATCCACTCGAGATCATGTGATCTCCACTCGGGATCATGTGATCTCCACTCGGGATCACGTGCTGGCCACTCGGGACCATTTCGCCTCCCTGAGAATCAGGCTCCCAGAGGACGCCACCAGCACAGATAGTCTATTAACGTATTAGTTTCGCACTTCGCACTCGTAGAAAATAATCTAGTTTACTAATTTCCATCGTTCTTATTTGAAGTGAGAATACGTCTTCAATGCTTTTTCTCATAACGAAGCGTCTACAACAACAACATTTTATCTTTTTATTCGTACCTCACAAGTCCGACGTTTCAAGGTGTCAACTGAATTCTATTCTCCGTGCGTCAGCGTATCCACCACTGTTGGACTCCCAGTCACGCCTGAGGAGGACAACATCCTTTGGTCCTGTTCGAGTGCCTGTCCCAGGTGGCCCAAAATTTTGCAGAGCACCGGTTGCTGCCAAACAGAGCACCGGTGCCCTGTTTGGCAGCAACCGGTGCCCTGTTTGGCAGCAACCAGTGCCCTGTTTGACAGCAGCCGGTGCCCTGTTTGACAGCAACCAATGCCCTGTTTGGCAGCAGCTTTTGCCCTGCTTGGCAGCAACCGAGCGGTTCCGCAGGCACGTCAAACCTCAAGAACTGCACTTCGCTCGGGAGTAAAGCAAGATTTCTTCTCACAGGTACAACCACCCCCAACTTGAACGCTGTCAAAATACTTCGTGGAAGGAGGATTTTTAACGAAGGGACCAAAAAAGAATCTATGACAACTTCTGAGATGATCGTACGGTTTTGGACAACTGAGCAGCCAAATAATCTCGCGACTTGTCAAGTTTTATTTTAATTGCTTTTTGAAGACTATATTCTTCATGTGCGGGGCTGCTTATTGCGGCACTAGAGAGTGCTGGTCCAATTTGCCGGATTTCTGCCTCGACGCACGCCTTGTGTTGGTGTAGATCTGTCGGCTTATCACCGTAAACTCTTCCCTTTAGGTATTCCCTAAGGATACTATGATATCAAATAAAACTGCTGTCTCAGAATTTCATAGATGCTTAGTTTTTAAAACCCCTTCGAAATACCAGGAGTTGATAAAATTATTTTTGGTCCAGTCATTAAAAATCACCCGGGCAATAAAGAGGCGAGAGGAAATCTTGCAATAACATCGGAATGTATGCAAATCAGTCTCTGCAACCCAAAAAATAACAACGATCCAAGTAACAGGTTACAATGGACCCAAGTCGTAATCCTGCACACGCATGTCACGAGCCAAACTACAGCCTCGTTGTAGGCACACGCAGTCGCAAGGCATAGTCCGCAAAATTGCCATAGCTTCAACTGGGTTAGTTCGTGGGGACCATCTTAGGAAATTGTCAGTCCGACCACCGTCTGCTGAGGAACGCTAGGTAACGGCCAAACCTGTGAGTTCTCTCAGAGTCGCGGCAGAATTGGGACCCCAGTCTTGGCAGAGAGGAAACCCGTGTGCAATTCAAGTTTTCATTGTTCTTTCAGTTTTAAAATGAAATTTTTTCTTCGAGCGGTGCTCGGCAAATGTGCGCTTTTCTACCACAGACAAAGTATCTTGGGTTACTCTGCTAGGGGTTCCTGTAGACGGGACCCTGTAGGGGTCCTACTCTACCTTAGAGTACCAAGGTAGAGTAGTAGTAAAGTAACCTCTACCAAAATTACTCTACTACACAGAGGGGTTTCTAGGTTACACTACTATAAACAGGGTAATTTAGGTTACTTTACTATAAAAAGAGTAACCTAGGGTACTTTACCATAGAGGATAACCTAGGCTACTCTACCATAAAGAGAATAACCTAGGTTACTGTACAATAAAAATAGTAACCTAGGCAACTCTACCATAAAGAGGGTAACCTAGGCTGCTTTACCATAAAGAGGCTAACCTAGGTTGCTTTACCATAAAGAGGCTAACCTAGGTTGCTTTACCATAAAGAGGGTAACTTAGGTTGCTCTTCCATAAAAAGGGTAAACTAGGTTGTTCTACCATAAAAAAGGTAATCTAGGTTGTTCTACCATAAAAAGGGTACCCTAGGTTGCTTTACCATAAAGAAAGTAAACTAGGTTGCTTCACCGTAAAGAGGGTAACCCAGGTTGCTTCACCCTAAAGAGGGTAACCTTGGTTACTCTACCATAAAGAGGGTAACCATCCCTTGCGTGCATTACTCAGGTGTGCTGGTGCTATTCATGTCATGTCAAGGTGTTCAATAATAGTGCAAACTTTGTTGCATGGTGAACGTATAACTCCTTTAAAAATTACTGAGACTGTACGGTGATTATTTCTAAATACTTTCACTGCGTGAGTACCTAACTCCTTTCCAAATCACAGCGACTGTTGGGCGACTATTTCTACAAAATTTCACTTCGTGAGTGCTTAACTTCTTTCTGAATCCCTGCGAGCGTTTGGCAATTTGTAGAGGCCGATTACACCTAAAACCTGACGCGAGAACACCGCGAGTGTTCAGTCATTACACCCAAAACCAGACGTGAGAACACCGCGAGTGTTCAGTGATTACACCCAAAACCAGACGCGAGAACACCTCGAGTGTTCAGTGAGGCTGCACAGCCTGTCAGACTCACTTAGGTTCAGAACGTGAACTACCGCGTGCTGTTGGAACAAACAGCACTGCAAAATGAAGATTACTTGACGAGTATCGTCGCTAAGTGTCCACAGCCTCAGTGTGCATTGTAGAGTTTAAACTATGTACATCAAAATGAATAATATTTGACGAGTATCGTCGCTAAGTGTCCTCAGCCTGAGTTTGTATCGTAGAGTTTAAACTATGTACATCAAAATGAATAATATTTGACGAGCATCGTCGCTAATTTTCCTCAGCCTCAGTTTGCATTGTACAGTTTAAACTATGAGTAAATTGCGAACTAGACCTCGTCAAAAAACATTCGGTGTCGTGAGCAACTTATTCGCACGGTAAACTGGGCGGAGCAGAAAGGACGGACGTTTTCAGAGGACTGAAAGAAAGAGTTTACCTGAATCAGTTGGTAAACTTAGCCTCACAATTCACTACACACACCAGATCAAGTGAAATTTACAACCATGAGCAGTGCTGAAACTCAATTAGCTCTGCATAACTTTCTCTAATCATCAGAAAGGAAGAGTTTTTCCGCCCTCTCCGTCAACCTGACATGTTTCCTTGAGTACATTCATAGACGCACTAAAACAAAAGTTTTTGATTCACATTCTGTTGTGCACAAGCAATATAAGGCGGCACTCTAGAGCGTGGCTTGCAAGCACGGTACGCTCACTGCCAGCGACGATTTGTCCCTTCATTTACACGGGCAGGTCCCGGGCTCCGGAAACACAGCCGGACTTTCCGCTCTTTAAGCTCCGGCTCTTACAAACAAGTTTCAAGGCGGAGCTCCAGTTTCATACGGGATGTACTTTAAGCCTTGACCTACTCACTGAACTGACGTGAATGCAAACTGTATATCTCACCCCTCTCCGCGCAGCAGTACTGTTGGGACCTATAGACGAGGCTTAACATCGCTTTTGATTTAGTCGAGAGTGAAGATTCGTGATTCGATCCTGTGAATTTCAGTGCATTGAAAACTTTCTGATTCAATGCTATTTTTTCAAGGTAAAAATTTCGGTAATAAATTCTGTTTCTCTGCCATTTTCTATCGTTTTTTTGCAACGGTCTACTTTCAGTGTAGTTGACATGTTCTGATTTTGTCTCTTTTTCCAGAAACTGTTGCTCTCACAAGGATTAATTACAGCGGCTATTTGGCTGGGAAAAAAACGATCTCTACATCTACGTGTAAGACTAAATTACAGCGGCTATTTGGCTAGGAAACAGACAATCTCTACATCTACTTGTATGTATAAACTATTAAATCAGTCTTGTAAATTTATTATTTCCACCGATGTATTAACTGGATTCAAATTTTGTGCAAAAAAACACTTAAATCGAGTTGGTCAATGAGAGAAATCCTGTGCTGTGTGCACTTCCTTGGTCCGCGCTGACAGCCAGTTACATTTGGCATTCGAATGAAGAAAATAGCACTGAATTGTGCACACTTTTCAAGGGGGCACAGTACACGCGATATAGTTTGGTAAATTATTAGGTTGTTACAAAAATAATGGCCTCTCGAAGGTTTGGAGTTTGAAAAGCAATTTTAACACAACATTTTTGGTTTATTTTCGATGAACCTTGGCATGCATAACAATTAATGTGTGCTCATTAATATTTTGTAACTTCTTTTCAGACAGAACATAATTTTGAAGGATAGAATCACTCCATGATGAACATGACAAAACATGACCTTCACCTACTTATGTTGCACGAGTTCAAACTTGGTCACAACGCCTCCGAAGCTTCTGCCAATATCAACCGAGCATGGGGAGAGGCCTAATAGGATTGTCTAATTTGATATGGGGACTGGCATCCCCTGGGGGACACAGTCGAGTTACCTCAGCCAGCTCTCGCTAGGTTTCCGGGACTCCCATGTTTCGTGCCCACTTTTCTTATTTTCATGGCTTCATCACTGATCATTCTTGGTTGTTTCTTTTTCTTTCTTCTTAACTGGCTGTTTCTATGCGCAGGGGATCGTGTGTGGAAACATATCTACTTCCACATCTGTTTCTACTGTACTTTACTCCGACCTCTACGTCGACTCTTATTTCTACTCCTGCTCCAAATTGTACAGCTAATCACCGCTGCAGTTTTTCAGCGCAATTTGCGCACTGCTTGCTGCAGTTCCGAAGCATAATGGAGGCAGGCACCCCAATTCTTGACCTACTTGCCTCAGATTTATGACCGAGCAGTCATGTGGCCCTCTGATCGCAGAAGTGACTTATGAGCCACTTGATTTGCTTGCGTTTGAGATGGGTACGAAGACTTCGGTTCGAATTTAATTCCCTCGTATTTGGTAAAAGCACTCATAAAAAGCAGACAATAGAAGGAAATGGCCCCGTGATTGCGAAGGTCGAAGGGTTATCCATTATGAAATAATTTTAAGAAAGTCCAGTGCAAAACGTACTCTTTGATGT
>VOMN01009536.1:0-20360 GCA_014899125.1 Orchestia grillus
GGGATCTGTTTGATAAATAGCTCTCAAACCATAGAATGTCTACTTAAGGCTCGAGATCTTCTGCAAAACCTGTTTATGTTCAACGTAGTCAAATGCCTTCGTGAGGTCAAGAAGCAGCAAGAGAGTTACATTCTTTTTATCCATATCACAATATATCTTTTCAGTGATGTTCAGTAGGGCATCTTGGGTACTTGTTTTGCTTTTGTACGCATGTTGATTTTGGTGTAGGAAGTTCGAATTATCTTAGGGGATAGGAAGCTGCTTTGTTATTACTTTCTCTAGTATCTTCGACAGAACAGGCAATATGTAGACTGATCAGTCTGTTTTTTGATACTGGATAAATTTCGCCGGATTTGTGCAATTGTTTCATTACGGAATGCTTCCACTGATCAGGAAATTTATCTGTGCAGTCACAGAGAAACTGTCTTTGATATACTGAATGCTGATATTGCCATGCACAACCGCCTTTGTATTTTTCAACGAGTACAGGATACTGCGTATGTCTGATAGATTAACAGGACTAGGTCTCCATTTTTCTTTGTATCAATATCTGAAGTATGACCTAATTATTCCGTTGAGGGTGTACGTAGAGTTGCTTTAGACGTTTCATAAAAGACTTCTACGCCGATTTTTGAAAAAAAGTGTTGTAATTAGTGACTATTTTTAAGGGATTTTCGAAATTACTCTGGCGATCATTGGTTTTATAATGTGCAACTTATTTGATGATTTACCAAGTTCTTTTTTAATTATTCCTCACAACAGAAGGCAAAGACTAAATTTTTGTGCCTTTATCCGTGACTCTAAGTACTGTTTTTCCTTTCACCAATGCTTTTATGGAAAAAATAGTGGAGGTGTAACAGAAAAAAGTACATCTGTGTTTTTCTATCTCGTAATTCAATGAATTTAAATGATTCATTCAACGATATTTTTAAGAATAGTTCAGTTAGTTTGAGGCCATCGCTCCGGGAGATGTACAGTCCTGCACTTGCGCCTGTTTGTGTGTGTCGCTGGGAACGATCGAATTCCACTCCCAAGCACGAGTTGAATTCACGAAACACATGGAACGCGATTTCTGTGCTTGCTGTCAAGTTCCGTCTTGCCATAGCGAGGAGTTAAGATACTGCTTGCGGGAACTTTTTTTAACCGAAAGTTCAATGACTAAAAGTAAGAGCTACTCTCAAGCAAGTTTGAACATCCCGTTATCGTTATATGGAGCGTTCACACAGGAACTTAGATATGAATAGCAAGTCTTCACTATTAGGGCAAGCTACTCAATTCTAAGTTGCGGTGTGACACATCTTATGCACCTGTGCTGAAAAACAAACTTAATACTGCCATTCGGTATGAGAAGAAATAGCAAACGGGATAAAAACGCCTCCAAGCTTCAGAACCGAAAAATGTCGTCCTATTCCAATTAGGCTTTTTCTAAGGAATACCATTCAGGTCTTCATGCAGATCTGACCTGCTTCTGAATCAATGCGTGTCGTGAAACTAGGACTCGCTACAAACCACTTCGGATTCCTTTCCAAAATATAAGCGCAAAAATTGTCTCTAGCAAAAAAAACAGCAGCGAAAAATATGAGGAAAGTCTTTTAAGTGCAATTTGAGCCTTGCGACTCGCACCTCAGCGGAATTGAAAGACGTTGTGAGTTAATGAGCACCTGAATTTAATTGGGGGTGAAAAGGCCGTGAAAAGAGAAAAGTGAGAGCCAATCTTTCTAGTTCTGAATTGGGGGAAACTTTTACATCAAATTACTCTCCGCATGGAACTTCAAGAAACTTAAAGTTCTTAGAGAATAACGAGTAGCAAATTCTTTCCATTTCGGTTAAATTTCAAGCAAAGAAATTTAAATTCTCTCTCGCACTCACGTCGGCTCATAGAGATAACAGCTTCACATTTTTAAACCGTGAAAGAGTAAGTAGGTGTACTGTTTGGAACTTTTTTATCGATTACCTACGTGAAGAATTACGTCAAAATCGTGTGCTGTATTTGACAACGATTGAAGTGTGCTGCCGTCCCAGTGCCACCAATTCGCCGCAATGGTAGCAAATCTTGAACACTGAAGAGCAGGAAACCGCTACAAAATATTCGGTTGCAATTGAGCTGGATCATTACTGCATGCACGGGAATGCAAATGTAGTTCCCGTTTTTCTTGCCAGTAGAACATTCACAACTTAACCGTATAGATACGGAAAAAAAATCAAGAGAGGAATGCTGGTATGTGCTCGGACGGACGAAATTGTTAACGTTCAGAGGCGAGCCATTTGTGAGTATATAAATCATTTTAATTGTTACATTGATGAGTAAATTTGCTCCATCTGAATTTCATAAGAAAAATTCGGAAATATTTCTGCGCTCGTTCAACTTAAGCAAAGAAAAACTTTTAAGTAGCGGAGAGTAGTTTATCATGATGAAAGAGAACGCAAGACGAGCTCCACTCTAACATCATCACCACCAGCTGCTGATCGAGGTCGGCCAGAAAGTTCTGAAGGCTCAGCGATCTCACTGAGAGAACAGCAACGGAACATCCAAAATAATGATTTTTATTTTTAGCTTGAAACAAGTAAGTACCAAAAACTTGCCTTTGTTTGGTTCATGGGTGCGTTTACATCCAAATTTTCCATTTCCTTTTTACGAAACAAAATGAAGAAAAGCCAATTTTAATACGATACCTTTTCTCAGAAGGTCAGCTCAATAAATTTTCAAGTTTAAATCTCTCCAATCTAGTATCAGTAATAAATACAATTCAAGTATAAAACAAACGCAAAGTTTCATAGGATCAATATACATTTCTATTGTTTTCAATAAAAAAATAAGGTAATGTCACATCCCAAATTCGCATTGCAATGCAGCAGCAATGAAATGGTTCCAAAAGAACAAATAACCAGTATTCTATTGTTAGAAAAATCTTCTAGAAGAATCTTTAATTTTATACTTCGAAAAAGAAAAAATAACTCAAGAAGAGAAATGCTCACAGGAGAGATATTTGCTCTGCGTGAAGGTCTTAATTGTTAGGCAAAAGAAAAAGGAAATTTTTTATCCCGGTGTCAATAGACCATATTTTATTGTCATTGGATTGCAGGAGGAACGATAAATTCATGAATAACTCAGTTGCTTTGGAGTAACTATACAAATGAAGTAACTGTATGCTCTGTGGGCGTACAGTTTGGAGTGTTTTATTTGCAAGGATCGTTGAATGTCGACTTACAGGGCGAAACGAATCGCAATGTAGCCTTTATTTGCTAAGAATACTTTTTTCGAAAACTTTTACCAATCAACTAGAATAAATTCAAAAGTATAAAAACATGCTAAGCGTATTTGTGCTTCTGGTGATCGCTTGAGAATTCAACTCAGAGAACTACGAGTACTCACATAGTACAGGGTGTTTCAGAATGCTTTGAACAAACTTAATCATCAGGTTCGTTTAACTGAAATAAACACATCTTACTCACTGGAGCATTCATAAAAGTGCTCCATAGATCTTTCAAAGAAACTTTGTTAAAGAGCATTTAAAGAAACACGTATGCAACTCTGCTGCATCTTGATTTCCTTTAACTTCCCCTGAGAGAAAAATATCTTTCTTCAGGCCATAATTCAAATTTTACGACCTCGCAGAACCTTATCGGTGATCCCACCTAACGCCATTCGGACGAAGTCGTTAGGGTCGAGGTTGGGAGGCGTAGGGTTGCGTGGGCTATGCATTAACTTAAACTTTATTTCGATTCAGGTGGGAGTATTTTCATTTAAGTGTCGAACATTGAGTGGGGCAAGTTCTCGATCCGAGGATTAAGTTTATAGATCTTTGTGAGCTTGAGAGTTTGAGTACTTTCAAAGGAACGATTCTGTAACTTGCAACAATTTCATCAGCGCGTAGTCACAATGAGAGTACTTTGCGAATTCATTTGATTTCACTTATTTTTAGCAAGTTTTTCGTAGTCTCGTCTGTGTCAGAAAATGTAAAATTTTATCTTTAAGATTTTTTACTATGAAAATGAGCTTCATAGCCTAGTTTGTGACCATTTTGAGCCAGATAGTCTGTGTAGTCAACTAAATCGTGAAAATCCCAGCCGTAACATTAAAATGCAACTTAGTAGCTCGAAATGCTAATCTTACCTAGTTTTTAAAGCAATATCAAATTCGATGGGAAGTCATTTTAAAAAAGTCCCTGATGCTTAAACTCAAATTCAAAACAAACATTCATCAGTCTTTCCAACTAGATAAACCTTTAGTAAATATACACATAACGTACCTAGGATGACAGTTACGGAAAAGAATGGGTTGTCACCATCAGAATCCATTTGTCTCCGTGGCAGATCTCACCACAATAACTTTCCTCTGTGCAAGAGGCTTGCAAACCCTGGGATTTTGCGGCGCTTGGTAACTCCGTAACAGGGCGTGCAAAAGCGCACCATTGCTGGTGAACGTGGTGCTAAAAATATGACTGCTAGAGCATGTTGATTCCGCTGCTCTACTGTAAACCAACGTGCCATTTTGTTTGAAATGTAGCCAACTATGCATGTATAAGCGACAAAATTATTGTGAATCAATATTCTTCACGTAAGATATATTTAACGCATACGAATAATTCATTAGTCTCACCCGGGCAAGTCACTGCCTTCATTTCAGTCATATTACAAGTTATAGTATCATAACCCTATTTCTTCAAACACTGAATTTCAAACCCTTAACTTCAATTATCAAATATCCATGCGAACAAAAATTTCACTGTGTTTATCTGAATGCATCACTGAATGTCGAATATTTAAAAAACTGGAATTCGTGAAGAAATAGAGCAAAAACTAGAAATTTCTCTCTAACTCAGAGAACAGAACATATATATTTACTCCCCTTAATAAATCTGAAGCACAATTGATACAAGATACTTTGATGTGCTTCCCTGTTTGAAGAGGAAAAATATAGTGTACAATCTCTCAGTTGAATACTGAAACAAAAATTTCACACGAGGTCAGTTTTTAACTTACCACATGTTCATGTTTGTGTTATTAGTGGATTGATACTGATAAAAATCCCAGGGAAACGAGTGAAAAAATTTCGCTCAAATATAAATTCCTATTCCACTCTAGCCAATCTTGAGACGATTCTGTGTGGTAAAATTCATGGAAGATCCGTTTTTGAAAACAATACTCGAGGCTTAAAATAACACGTGTGTGGATTGGCACTGATTGCAGGGTCTACTAAGTCCTTTAATCGAAATAAATACTTCATAATTTTAGACCACGTAATCTTATTCTTCAAGTCACCGTAGGCTTGTGTGGTTACTGAAGTACCTTTCAAAAACAGACATTCAGGAACAGAAACATCACTGCGTTTGAATTTAATGCAAATAGAAAACAGAAATGTAGGAGCAATGTCATCAAAAGAATCACTGCACCAGAAATGTTTATCGTCCGAGCCGAGTGCTGTCGCACGACACCAAAATAAAGTATCAGAAAGCGCTCGAAAAGCAGGATTGTAAGGAAAGAATGTTCGGAAGGCAACAAATTTTAAAGTCCCATTCATCGAAATTCGACCACCGTTCCAGAACGAAGATTTCGTACCTTAGTTCGAGATCGGATTTTCCAAGAGATGCCACAGCTCGAGAAGCGGACGTCCAAAACAGGGCAATATGGAACTTGTTCTCATTTGCAGGTCGAAAAGCTGGCACCTTTCCAGGATTGGGAAACTCTGGGTTCCGGGCATGGTCGTTAGCAATAAGTCTTCTTGGAGTAGCTTCTGGGACTATGGTGGAGAGATGAATATTTCTCAAAGAATGAGATCAAAATACAGACATCTTGTAAGAGTCATGCGGAGAAGATACACACAGGGAAAAGTTTGGGAAATAAGCAGCACAATATGAACATGGATTTTACAACAAATATATGGGATTGTAAATGAAAAAGATTATCACGTCAGGAATAAGTGTCCAACATTCAACTTAAGAATTATTTAGGTGACACAAAATCTCTTAAGAACATTACGGGCTAACTTTACAGATAAGCACTTTACTTTGCATGAGTATGTTTACTGAAAGCCCGTACGCCACGTTACATTAGAAGCCAACACGTTTACTGTTGAACTGCAGAGGTAATGGTAGCTATTTGGCATAGTTACCTTTTCATTAATGTTTCTTTCGCCGGCCCAAGATACTGAGAAACTCAGCTACTCACTAACAGAACACTGCCTTTTCGCGATGTATGAGGCAATATATAGAAAAAAAATAAAGACCTTTCATGTTACAAAATTCAGCTCAAACATATCGTTGAAGACTTTCGCTGGTTGCAACAAGTATCTGTAGAGATACTTGGAGAAACCTTGAATTGATTTAAGGACAACGATACGGAACTGCTAATTGAAATGTTGATAGTTTTCTCAATTTAAAATAAAACGTGAAAAACAATAAAAAATGCCCCGGAAACATATTTCCTTATGGAAGGGCAAGCTCTGTTGCCGAAAAGAGTTCGAAGCAGTCCGCTCCAAAGCAAATGCACGGACGGTCACTCGGTAAGTATCCAACAATTCGAAGGGGAGGTCAAATGGTAGCTTTAAATCTATCTTCAAAATGTCATTAGATCAAAAGATCGTCTTCCTTATTTATTAGCTAGCCTCAATGTTCAACATACCGACCTGGCCAAAAATTGATAGATCCTCCCTGAGTCCATACAGGAATTGTTGCCCAAGTCAGGAAGTTTACGTGAGCAAAACTAACAGAAATGAATGGTCAATATTGAACATCCAGAATAGAATTGCAATTCCATTTACAGGATGATAATTTAACTACTAAATTTTCACCACAAAATATCAGTAAAGTTCGATAAAAGTATTATAAATCTACGCATTGTTCACTGAAAAACTTTTGACAGAACCTGCACCATCGTCACCTCATACCGCAATAAATGAAGGAAAAAAAACCTCTAGTGATTGCTTTCACCTCTTCGAAGACTGAAGGGACAAACGAAAATTAGATAGGTTTACCCAACTTGGAAATAAAAATTCATGACAGACAGGGTAAGTGCCTTTAAATCTTCTGTAGAAAACCCAAGACAGGCGTGTCTTCTACAAGGAACTCCAATTCTCGCCCACTGGTGTTATGCCTGCGTTTAGAGAAGCTCGACAATATTAGCAGCCTCATGAGTACATCGAAGCCTCTGTATTACGGTGAAGGATAATCCTCTTTAGAATTGAAATACGCGTACTGTCAATTGGAAGTAAAAAACTGCCCCAGAAAGCCTGAACCCAATTTATTTGAACTAAACAAAAGTTAGAAACAATTCATGAGAAGAAAAAATCAAATTTCTTTCTTGGGCTTAAAAACATCGAGCTGAGCCGTTAAAGGCTTCAAGTATCCTTTTATTTCTTATTCAAGAGCAAAAAATGTTTCTCAAATTCCTAGATGTGACATTTACGACCGAAATCAGCTTTACTGAAAAAAATTATTCGAATACTGAGAATTTTATCTTTTATTCGCATCACTGACCGAAGTAGCTCCAAATTTTGCCGCGCGTTACCTAACACAGAGATGCCCCTCAGAACGAAGTTAAACTAATAAATGGGAAACACATACTACATAACTAGAAGTACTGCTTGAAAATGTGCAACAACATTCATAGCTTTCCAGCAATTAGCCATTGAAGCCTTGCTTGCATTATTGAACGGGGTGTCCCACGAAAAACGGAACCCGATATGAAAAATAATATGAACAAGATTATTCGCCGCATTTTTACGTTGTGGAACGCTTTTCAACAAATACTTTACGTTTTCACGAAATATCATCAAAAATATTTACCTTGAAAAACTCAACAGAATGCTGTCAGAAAAATGTTCTCGCAGGGAAGTCGAATAAAATGTACACGCCACAATTTAACTTCAGTTAAGTTGTAGAAAAAGAAGTCCTTACCATTCCTATGCAATAAATAATTACATTAAAAATATTTTGAACATGGCTTGAGCTCCAATTCCTTCCACACATCGTCCGTGTCTGTCCACGAATTTTGACCTCATGATTGCATCTAAAGGTCAAAATTATCCGGTGTTGAGTCATGGGTCGATACTGTACGGGCAATTTCACCTTAAGTTGAAGTGATGGGCAATTTCAATGCAAATTGATTGAAGCACATATTAAAAAAAATGATTTTGGATCGCCACGTTGAGCGTGTCGTTGCGAAGTGAGAACTTCATCAAAACCTGAGGTTCTCTCAGTGAAATAGGCGGCACTTATGTGGTGTACATAAAGTATCCACAGTTTACATCTAGGTTGTGGGAATATATGTACATCATACCTTCAGAGTAAATTGATACACAGCTACATTTCAAATTTGTCTGGTACCAAACGGCACAATTGTATCAAGCGCTGATACTTCTACCAACCATGGAAACGGTGACTTTAATTTGTGCCATTAAATTTCATAATAACGTTCGGTCTTGAAATCTAATTCGGTGAAATTTCTCTGTCACATCACAATTGGTTGGAAAATTGAACTATTAATGTAGCAAACCTTCAGTGCAATTCTTCACGATTGTTTTTCTTAAGTGATAAAAATAGAGAATAAATGTCACATAGATTTTCTCTGGTTTCCTATACTTTTCAATACTTTTCAAATGATAATTCAATTTTATTGAAAGAGAAATCTGGAAGCCTTATTCGCACGATGCAGTCATAAAGTTCATCACAAACGCAGTAAAGTTTACGTCATTTGTCACAGGAGGCAGATGGGAAAAGGGGAAGGCTGCTTGAGGGAAGGGCAGTGGACGCTGATTTCGCTTGGGCAGCAAAATTTCCTGCGAGCATTTGCCGCTTCACGAATTTTCAGAAGTCCTCAAAGGTGCTTTTGCTTTGAACTCAATAGCGAGATCGCATCCAAGTCAGGGAAACACAAGGAATTGACATATATTCGAATTAAACCTGACCCTGCCCAACATTTTCACTGCATTTGAATTACGTTTGTCAATGATTTGAACTCGAGCACTTCTTCGTTGAAAATTACTGGTGTCTCTGTCATTTCACCGCTCCCTGGAATTCGAACTATTGATTCTCGGTGCTCATTCAATTGTGTGCTCTCACTTTCGCAGCCATTAGTATGAGTCCACTTAAAATGTGAAGCATGAGCTTAAAACTGTTTTCGCTTGTTAAGCGAATAAGGAAATGAATAGGAAATGAAGTTCTTTTTCATCTGGGTCATGCCCAGTTTTTCAGTTCTTTAAATGATAAACCCTAAATCACTCATCAACATATAAAAACATATTTTCCATCAAAGTACACAACTGGACCTGTTTTTTCCGCACCATGAGTTTGGAAATCAAGTAAGCTCTCTACATCAACGGCTGCTCGATCTGTTGGGTCCACACCCATTGTGGAGCTGGAGACGGTCCCAGTCTCACGCCTGCAGCAGAGCGCTGCCGTAACCTGCCCGCGCACTGGGTTACTGCCTGTAAAAACGCAAAACTGTGAACTGACACCTGCTGCAGGGACTGCACGAGGGTATCTAGGGAGCATCCAGTGTGTATTTTGAGTTCCGCGAATATTTTTGATCGAGTGCGTGCATTTTGTTGTACGAGCTTTCCCCTCTTATAAGAGGATACCCTCTTATGCCCAGGGAGTCCAACATGCAGTGTTACAAGTCTCAGGAGTAAACTGTACTCTACTTATTACCTGTTTTATTAATTAATCGAGGAAGGTATTCAAAGGTAATTATTTTGGCTTCTTTTCAATGATATAGAGAAAAAATAATAATTATCATGATGTTTTTGAATATTAACTAATCTCAGTGACTCAGGCATTCCATCGGCACGGACGAGTTAACTTATTCTCAGCTAACATGCATACTTCTTTTCGCTTGATTAAGGTCGTCAAATTTTTTATTTATTTAAAAGATATACCCGAAAGAAGTTCACAGTTCACTGGTCCTTTCTATACTAGGAAGTCCCTAGAACTCACTCGGTAGAAATTGATTACTTGGAAGTTGTTGGAATTAACTAGCTCGGGGCTCCTGTTCAGGACCACACTGCATGATGTGCTGCCTCTAGGGATTTTCGAGAGCTCGTAATTCTGGAGCTGGAGGAAATGTCGTTAGAAAATTACAAGTTTTGTTATGAAGCCTGCGATTGAAGAGAAAGGACTCATCAAGTACGTGTATTGGCATACATTTGTTACATTTTTCCTTTCTTGGTAGTTCTACATTATTCATTTTGAAAATTGAGAAGGAGAATGTTGTCGTGATGCATAACATTACAGTGTATCGCATTACACTCAACAGATTTACAGACTGCGAAACTTTTATTAGCTCTTCGACCGTTCAGAGATGGTCTACGTGGCTGGAAACACTGCAAAATCAATGAAGTGATGAAAGGGCAGATGAAACATAAAAAGTTTCAAATAATTTCGAATAACATCAAGACATACGTATATTTTCATAATCACAGATATCAGAGACCAAAAATATGTTGGAATGTACTGTATGGATGGTTATTATCATGACCAGAGGAGGCATGTTATGTTAACAGGGCTTGATTGAATGCAGATCTTAGAAATAAAGTGTGTTTATGATAGTCTTATTGTCATCTATCTTCCGTAAGGGCCAACTTTCCGGTGAATTACAATACGAAAAATTTCATGATTATTTTCTTTGGTAGTGGCAGGAAACTTCTCGACGAGACAGAAAATGAAAGAATAAAGTGAGCAGATGAAGCCTCGCCCGAGTGCAACCGAGTCCAGCACGGTGGCGTGGAAAATAAGATGCAAGACACAGAAATATGTGCCCTAGTTATCCAGCAAACTAAGTCCATTGAGTGCTGCAGAAGACGGCATCAAGTGCGTTGCCAGAGTTACCTCCGAGAAAGTCATTTCAACCTCATTTCATCCAAGTGTCCTGAGGAAAACCGACACTATCAGCATGCACTGGAGTGCACCACGGCAGCATTTCCAAGACCAGGAATATGAAAATCATATCTCTCCAAACAGACAAAGGTAATAGTAAAGTAAATATACCGAAAACATGATAGTGACTCGACATATTGGAATAAAAGGGTGCATTTTTGCTTTGACTCAGGCGAGGACCACTGCGCCATGAATGATTAATAATGTCATGAGAAAATAGTTCTTAAATATTGAGCGTGAGGCATTTATGGCAGTCGAATTAACTGCAAAAGAGGCAAAAGTGAATCGTCCATATTCCAGATCAAGGAATCTCTGAGTGAAATATTACTTTCACACGTTATGGCAGTTCCTGAGTTAACCATTTTACCAAACCAGCGTAAGCTGTAGTCAGTCTTCGGCCAGTCCTCCGTCCAACTCAGGTACCAAGCCTCCGTCCAGCCCAGGTACCAGGCCTCCGTCTAACTCAGGTACCAAGCCTCCGTCCAGCCCAGGTACCAGGACTCCGTCCAGCTCAGGTACCAGGCCTCCGTCCAGCTCAGGTACCAAGCCTCCGTCTAGCCCAGGTACCAGGACTCCGTCCAGCTCAGGTATCAGGCCTCCGTCTAGCCCAGGTACCAGACCTCCGTCCAGCTCAGGTACAAGGCCTCCGTCCAGCCCAGGTACCAGGCCTCCGTCCAGCTCAGGTACCAGGCCTCCGTCCAGCCCAGGTACCAGGCCTCCGTCCAGCTCAGGTACCAGGCCTCCGTCCAGCCCAGGTACCAGGCCTCCGTCCAGCTCAGGTACCAGGCCTCCGTCCAGCCCAGGTACCAGGCCTCCGTCCAGCTCAGGTACCAGGCCTCCGTCCAGCCCAGGTACCAGGCCTCCGTCCAGCTCAGGTACCAGGCCTCCGTCCAGCTCAAGAGCTGGGGCAGCCAGGGCTGAGCAGCACGAGACACAAGTGGGATGTGGTAGTGAAAGATGTAAATACAGAGAGTCAAAAAAATGAATTCACTTCTTATAATTCAATAATCACCAACTAAAAAAACTTTCTACCACTGACATAATGTGAAATTGTAGTGTAACTATTAAATTAGCTGTAGGTAGGTGGTGCTAGCCGGCAGTTGCACGCATGTGCATATCTTTTGTTTCGAAATTTTGCATTACAAATAGCGACTATATTTTTTTTAGACCTTACTGTATTTAAAAGGAAACCTGAGCGAGACTCTACTTCACTGTAAAAAGTTATACCTCACAAATCTGCGCTACATTCTGCTCTAGGAGCATTTTCAGTGCGCTATTTTACGGCATCCACCTTCGGAAATACTTTACATTTTGAGAGTATTTTCCCACAAAAGAAGAATTAATTATTCAGCCGGCTTATGTATGACTTTTTACGCCTCGCCGAATCTTCAATGAAAAATAGATTAGAGATTCGGACACAACGCATTCCGTTCATTTGAAATTCATGCGTACACTCTTTTGAACTTCTTACTGTTAGAATTAATCAGCACAACTCTGACGTATCAGAACCAGCGGCTAGAACGAATCTATTTTTTTTCTCCTTTACAGTATCATGTATCTTCTTTGTTGCTTCGAAAGTTTGCAAAACTTGATTCGCTCGATGCTTCCCCACCTCCGCATAAGGTTGAACGATGAAATCGACGTGAGCTTCGATGAAATGATTTTCCTGGGTCTTCATCTAATTATCCTTGAAAAACTACAAGAGCCGACGTCCAGACAGTGCTGCAAGGTGGCACAAATGCGAGTGTAGACTGCTGCAGCTTTGCGTAACGATGTTCCACATCCCGCTCATCGATACAATGTCAAGTTTATTGAATCGCTCAGCAATAGTTCTTTTAATACATGGATGGTATTCATGTGTGAAGGAATCTTACAGTGAAAATTACTTAGGTGCAAGAACTGTATCTGATGGGGTAAACAAAGGCAATTACCGAAAACAGGTTACCCTCGCGCATGTTTTCAGCAGTTCGAAAAATTGTATCGTGTTAGGAGCAAGATGAATACATGATCACATAACGAAATGCAGATTTTTTGGCATCGAAAAACTAAGGAAACAAAATAGTTGAAAAAGTCCAGCACGCAATCGGCTAAAAAAGATTTGGTCTTTCTTTGAAAATTACTTCATAGCTCTAACATGCTACCACATGCATGCACGGGTAATAGCTATTACTATCAGGATTTTCATTATTATTGTTTCATTATACAAAGACGCTTCTTTGCCATAATCTCATGTAGAGCTTGGAACGTGGCAACGAAGCTAAAAGTAGAATACTGTAGTAGCCAGCGTAGACTGCTGACACTGTATAATACTGTCTATGCAAGTGTATATTACACTGCGCTCTCGCCCGTATGTCGCAGGGAATACAGACATCGGCCTCCAGAGACAAAAAGGAGGAAAAGGAATGCAAAAATTTACTTTAAAGCAAAACTATATTCGCGAAAAGGATAGCTGCAAGGATATTTATGAGCAACGTAAATTCACCAACAAGAGCAGATAGTTTCTGCACTTTCTCGAATTCAGCTCAGGAATCCTACCCTTGCATTGTGGAGTGCTGAGTCCCCAACATTGAGTGATGGACGATTCCCTGTAGTGCATTCCCTTGAGGGTGGTCCACTTACAACTGGTTTTTATGGTGCGTGAAATGTTCGAGCGGAGTACAAGCATGTTACACTCAAAATTTGCATGAAATATGGATTCATATCTCATGTCCAAGTATTAATTCTATGTTTCGAGGATACTTATTGATGTATCTTGAGTATCTATCTATTTTAGCTACCGTAGTTTATATGTTCAGTGGTTAAACGGTATCACAGATGCACAATACTATTACTGTTTGAGGCGCGTGTATTAATGTATTAATTACTATTTGAGGCGCGTGTATTAATTTTCGCAAAGGTTTTTATAAGTCCTTCCGTTACACATAATGTTTCGTTGACACTCAGTACACAAGTCTGGACAAGATGAGTTTAACCAAGTTCATAAAGCATTTAGATATTGATAAACTTAAACTCCGTGTCATTAATAGAACAGGTAGCATTTTTTTAATAGATAATCCGTTTACGGGAAAATGCAGCAATCGCAGCGGTATGCATGTGGCCATCATGTGTACCACATGCATCTGGTAGGCGTCATCAGGTATATTTTGAGTCACCCTGTTTTATACATCCGTTGATAAAACAGGGACTCAAAAAAGCTGGCCAAAAGTACTGAACAGATTTCAGGCATACACGAGACGAAAGTGGAACAAAGACCCCGTGAGTCAATATGCGGTTAATTTTGATTTCTCAACAGAAATGCTACAGATTCATATGATACTGAAACTCTGATCATCTTGCTTGATTTCTTGCTCGTCATCTTGCTAGCATGTATTCGTGCCAACTCTTCAGTAATAACATAGGGCAGAAATTCAAACCTTATCTCGATAAGAGTTTTCCTTTGAGACTAGAGGGAATGAATTATTTTCTTTGGCTTTGGAATTTTGTTTGGAAATGAAAAAGAATAATTTGAGGCTCAAATAGGGTTTTAAATTATGATACAAAAGGTAAAAGAGTGGTTTACGCATTAATAAGCTTCCGAACAGTTTTTCGTATCATCCAGTGCATAGACGAGAGCCTGAAGATCTTTGTGTATCTCACTCGTTTACTCTAACTGATTGCACATTTCTCTGGAGAACTTACCCATCTCCATCAGTGTTCAAAGTCGCCACTTGTCTTTTGTGAGTAATTTTACCTATTGACTACACAAGTTCAGCATCTATTTGAAGAGTTACTCTTCTTTCCGATTTTATGCATAAATTAGTACAATTAGAGGCAAAGGTTACTCTCAATCAGAATGCGTGTCGTAGCGTCTGACGAAAATAATGGCCGTTTCAAGAATTCACTCTTCAGATTTGATTTTATTCTCATGAATTCAGTGGTTTTAGGCAAGTTTAAACTTGCATTGATATGTGGTCTTTAATAATCATCTACCAAATTACTCCACAATGCATCGTTAAAGCGAATAAACCTATAATGTTGAACATAGAAAAGGAAATTGCTGTTTTGCTTTCTTGCACGAGTGCAAACTTGGTCACGATGGTTGCGGAGCCGCTACAAGTAGCCATGCAGTATGGGTAGAAGTTTCCACTGAAGATAGGACAGTATCCGTCCTTCGTACTGCTGCCGTGCATTTTACTACTGTCGTGCCTTGTACTTCTGCCATCCCTTCTACTATACTATCGTACCCTGTACTACTGCCGTGCCTTGCACTATACTGACGTGCCTTGTACTTCTGCCGTCACTCATACTATTGTCGTCACTTGTACTATGGCCGTCCCTTGTACTGTTGCCGTCTCTATACTACTGCAGTCCCTTGTACTGCTGCCGTCCCTTGTACTACTGCCGTCCCTTGTACTGTTGCCGTCCCTTGTACTGCTGCCGTCCCTTGTACTGCTGCCGTCCCTTGTATTGCTGCCGCTCCTTGTACTGCTGCCGTCCCTTGTACTACTGCCGTCTCTTGTACTGCTGCCGTCCCTTGTGCTGCTGTGTCTCTCGAACAGAAATGTGAAGGCATGCATTGAAGAAAGCAGAGTTTGAAATTGAAAATGCGTGTCGTCTTTGACAGTAAAGCACCATTACTAATAGCTTTTCAATTTACATTCCGTTAGGACAATCTACAATCAGTTTCGCGTGAGCAATAATTGAACGTCAGTCGCCACGGCGTTTGCATACTGAAATCAAGTCCGGTCGAGTTCAAACGAAGTCAGGACTTGCACACAGTGAAAAATTGGGTTCCCATTCATCAATACCAGTAAGAATAAACGGCAATAAACGGAATCAAGATTACTCCCGTGTACTTCGTTTTTTGCCATTTCCCAATTTAATTAATGTCAATAAATTTAACTCAAGATCCCTTTCCGATTTCTTCTTGAGTGCGCCAGCTAGCTACGACAAGCTCTGCATGCAGTTTTGTAATTAAAAGGAACCGCACTATATCCTGTAAAAATTGGAAGAATTTCTAAGGAATATATTTTTGAGTGGGAACGTTTGCCAGAACAATTTTATAATATTACTGATGAGCTTGAGTTCCGCCGCACCAGTCCTACATGTGCGTCTCTCAGCACGAGTTACATCGGCATGACATGAATGTCTCTTAAATAGCGATTACATGCTCATGAATATCAAGACTGTATGTTTAATCACTTTAGAATTCCACCTGGTTCTAAGCCCTTAGAAGATGACTTATATTTGAATAACTCAATTTGCATAAAAGTAGAAAAAAAGAACATATTTCAATTACGGAGGAATTGTACACCCTTAACTCCAGATCAGTGTCGTCGATGAAAACGCTGAAGATTCCTTTGCTTCAAAATTATTTAAAAGAACAGCACCGTTAATTGCTGGAACCTTTGCTGTAGTCCTCCATTTTATCATTTGATGCTGAACTAAGAACGTGGGTTGTGCTGGGTAGGTAACCTGTCTGTCAGAGATGTATGTACAATCTTTTGAACAGCGTCCATTCGTGTTATAACACTTTTTGCATTCGCTTATTGTGACTCAAATTTCTTTTGCATTGTTACAGCCTGATGATGATGACGGAAGGCCATCAAAACCTTGCATTTTTGTGAATTGAGTGTTTAGGTAAATATACTCACAAGCTTCTTGCGAGTTTTAACACGCAGTGAACCTGGGTCATTTCGTAAGGTTGGGAGATTGGAAAAGTCCTGCTTTCCATTACCGTGGAATTATTCTGCTTAGATTTTGATGATGTGCATAAAATGATCTGCCAACTCCTAACACTCACTCCCCCCCTGGCTATATGCATATGAGAAGCTGCAGCTTTGTTAATGTTGCAATGAAACCTTGACGATAAAAAAGGAAATCAAGAACGCTGTTGAGCATCAGATGGCACTGCACCCCCTCCAAGCCTTTGGCAGTTCTTGGAAACACCATACAATTTTAATTCAAAGAAATCAAGCCGATGTTCGAAATCAAGTTTACAAGCGCGCCTCTGTACCACGAACTCTATTCGCAGAGCAGCGCCCATTGCGATTTTTTGTTGGTCGTCAAGGCAGGCATTGCTCCAGTGACTCATGAAGCTCCTAAAGTCGTGTCATCTTTGAATGTGGAGTCGTTATGTGGCCTGAATCGCTTCCATTCATCGCTAAACGAGACTACAAGTCTGCCAGACGAGCCGCTTTGGTTGCTCTTAGAAAATCAGGCGCAATGAAAGGATGAGTTTGACTCGCACGATTGTCCATGTTTATGCTCTGATATTCGTTAGAAAAGCGCATGCTGGCGAGAATATGCGGCAGCAAGCAAGGCTAGGAATAGTACCTTTGATTTATTTCTAAATGCAGTTGAATAAAGGACACAATTCCAAAGATACAGTAATTTGAGATGGGGTGCTGCACGGAACGACAAACTGAGAAAGTTGCTTCACTAAGATAAGGCGCTGAAATGAGAACCATTTTGTGGATTGTGATGTGAATGCAAAACTTGCGAAAAATTTTTTAAAACGGTCACCTTGTATGTTGAGATTGTTATGTCTCAAATATGAATACGAGGGAAAATTAAAGATGGTAAGTTTTAGCTTTCAGAAGTACATACTTCGAGCGTATGAACAACAATTTAAAAATTTCAGTCGGGCCTTTATAATTGTTCGTTCCCTCACACATTATATAAAAGTACAATAATGTGGAGCGGCATTGTGTCAATTTTCAAAGTGTATTATTCACGCGAATCTCAACATGAGGAAAAAATCATACTCTTCCTCGCCTGCTGTCGAAGTCCCTTCGTGAAAACTCGATCAAGGAAACCTTGTTTGCTCGAGCGATTATAACTGAAAATTGCTGCAGCAGACAAGAGTTGAGCTGAAAGCTTTGCTTCATTCTCATGGGGAAATGGGAGTCTGAAGGCAGCGTGTTAGGTGAGTAGGACTGGCATGTGAATGTTCAGCTCACATGCATCAGACGTGCACTCAAACCTAATATTGTCCTATTAACAATGTATTAGCTAGTCTTTGGTGGAGAACTCACAAATAAAGCAGTTTTCCTTGAATTGAACATAACAAACGACATTAATATGAATCTGTGTTAGTATACATATACGTCCAAATCATAGTTTTGCTCTAGTAAATCGCAGCCCCAAAAATCGAATCGACTGCGGATATCCACGAAGCAATCGTCCTCAAGCACATCGTTTGACGCTAAAGTATTGTTGAATCGAAGGCCGTCCGAGTGTTGCACATTAAAATGGAAGAGAAAATATGATTAATAGAGCGGCGCTGCTTCCCGATTGTATTTCTAGCTCTACATAGATTCTGACAAGCACGGATGTTTCACTGACAGGTTATATATGTGAACAGACCCACTCAGATGGTGAGTGAAATAAACTTCTTCTTTCTTCGAAACGGCTTCTGTTGCATAGCTTTCAACGACCGGCCTACAAGTGGCCTGCAAAAATACCGTAATTGAATAAATATTTTACAATTGAATAATTATTGACATTATTTCAAATTTTACGGTAAATATATTGACTTTCTCCAGTGGTCTCAGTTTCCTGTAGAAAAACAGTGTGCACCATCAACTGATGCTTCGAAATATTTGTTGTTGACAATTTGTGAATAATTCTCATTACCTCGGGTAGTAATGTTGATGCTCGTTTCTCCCTTTAAATTTAGATACCATGTACTGGGCAGAAATTACAGTTTCGTGCACTTTCAACCTCTCTCACTTCATATCAGAGTATAGTCCTACAAGCCCTTAAATAGCTATTTTCATTCTCTATGTAAAATTCTGGCAGCAGTCGCGCAGTGCAACTGAAAATCAACAGAGGCGGTTTACGCTTCGTTAGTCCTTCACGTCTGATGGACGATGTGTCCTACGAAAATGACGAGCTACCTTTTAAGAATTTGGCCGCACCATAATCGGGCTCCCTAAAATTCATTGTCCCAGCGAGTACGGTGAGCGACATTGATCGATGCCCATACATCGACCTAATATCAGGTTTTTATGGCTCCTGCGTTTCCTTAGCCGGAAAAAAAAATCACTTGTAATTTAACTTTTGCTCTTTACAGCATAAGGTAACGCTAAGAGTAAACAAGCTCTCTCCCTCTCGGTAGGAGTAAATTAGGTAATTTCAGCGTCATACCTTCGTATCCTGCTTGCAGTCACCAAATCAAACAAATTAATGTTCATTTTTTTCCCCTATAGTGACTTCACATGCATTGCTTCGCAAAATGCATTTCGCTCACTACGAGTTTACGTGTGATGTCTTGTTTGCTCGGCCGTACTTTAACATAACGGCCGTACTTTAACATAACGGCCCTACTTTAACATAACGGCCCTACTTCAACCTAACGGCCCTACTTTAACATAACGGCCCTACTTTAACATAAAGGCCGTACCTTAACATAACGGCCGTACCTTAACATAACGGCCGTACCTTGACATAACGGCCGTACCTTAGCATAACGGCCATACCTTGACATAACGGCCGTACCTTAATATAACGGCCGTACTCTAACATGACGCGTTTGTCACCGTACTTTGCTAAGCATGAGAGCCATCCTTGGTTAACGTGCCGCACGTATTCAAATATCAGAGCGTAAGAATGAAAGTAAAGCCCTGCCATGAAATATATGAAAGAAATCAAGTTGAAATCTGAAGAGGTTTTGCGGATTTATCCTTTGACCATCACAACCGCATCTAATGTTGCTGAAGAACGAGAACTCTAATTTTTCTAGTTGAGATTTTTGTTTCTTGTGATGTTCGTTGCTTACATACTGTTTCTAAATGTCCTGATTTACTGAGGTCGAGAAAGAAATCATAGAGAAACTTAGATTTGGTAAAGTGTCTCAAAGCATTCCAGATGTGATATAAATTTGCCCGATGTATTAATAAACAACGTGACACGTCACAACTCCTGAAGTTCCTTCACAGGATCCCAAATTTGACTAATACGCAAATTTGTCTAGATTTTGCAAGGTTTATTTTTACAGCCTAACATTTTATTAGTCAATTTTAAAGGTGCTCGTATTAGCTCTTACTGCAACGGGAACTTGCGTTTTCACATGGCTGGATAGGTCCAACGAGGTTTGTGCAAGGCCTTCCACTAGGTGGGCATTAACCATGTACCTACGATGAGTGTTGCCAGGCTAGTTAATTCGTTAGGTATCTAATTCAGAGAGACTGACGTCACGAGAGGCTGCCGAGTCTTTTAGTTCTCAAAGACTAAAAAGCCCAGCAGATATAAAACTCAACAAATGTAAAAAGTAATCAAGTAAACTCTCTAGATTTTCAACACGGGCGTGAAAGACGTCAACTGTCAAAATTTCAATAATTTTGATCCAAATGCAATGGATAAAACAGTTTTTTTTCGGAATACAGTTTCTGATGTTGAAATTTAAACTGATTTAACCGACATTTGAAAATCTGTGAGATCTACAAATCAATTCTCAATTTTCTGTTATGAAATTTTCTGGCGAAGAACACAAATCTGTCTATTTCT
>VOMN01009540.1:0-22205 GCA_014899125.1 Orchestia grillus
GACGGGTATCTCTCGTCGGAATCTCTGGTCGCCAGTGGAGTGGAATTGTTCTGTTGAACTTCAATTCTAAGATATTACTTCATTTTCGCGTGAGCAATGCCACCTGAATCAAGAAATTAAAACGCCTATCGGACATAAAGTTTATGCAAACTTCGTACCCACGGCACTGTTCGTTGATTTAACTTATGCCCACAGCACATATCAGACGAAAAGAAACCCCTAGAAGTTTGTCTACATAGACTCTGAGCGTAATTTTGAATTTTCAGGTTATACGAGTGTTCCGTTACGTCCTCTCGATCATTAGTCAAGAACAGACCTGCATGAATACTTCCCACTGATCATTGAGAGTGAACATCTTAATAGGGACGTCAACCAGGTTATTTTCAAATTTCATTTAGTCCATGTATTTATTGCGTTCCTTGAATGTTTTTCCCTTTATTTTACGATGAATGAAGCATCTGGAACAAGGTAATGGATTTTTGTTTTAAACTAGTTACCCCAAAATTTAGTTTTTTACTTTGTTTTTCATAGAAAAGATGCCATGGTAAGCAAAAGCAGTCTAATTATTGAAAATCCACAAGAAATTCTTCCTAGTACTGGAACATAAGTTTCGAAAGAGATTAAATAATAGAAACGATTTTACATATATCATTTTAATTCTACCAACTACTTTCACACCTGCTATTGACATTTAGCTTTTGTGATATGGGCATTGGAATGGAGAGTTGTGTGAATCTGAAAGTCATTTATTTCATACTTCCAGGATGATAAGCTGGACTCTACATCCCACACGTAAAAACATATTTTAAATTGAAAGCATTCCGCATTAAAGGCAACTTTTGTTTCATTGTAGATATTTCTGCCCGTCGATGCCATGAATTGTTTCTATTGGCTGTATGATACCATTGAAAATAGTACGCACATATAGAGAAAACAACGACTTGAAATATTTGTACGTATTCCTTCAGCAAGCATGTTAAAGTAAGCCAGTTACGTATACCACTACTGCTTAGATCTAGCGAGATAGAGGCTGAAGTTATTCATATTTGAGAGAAAGTGTCGTTAGCGGCCGGTCGTGCATGCCTATGCTCAAAACAGCACACGCAAATTCTTTCACCTTAGAAACTTTATAATTTGACTAGGCACTACGTCCCAGGCCACACTGACGTGCTCAATTTTTAAGAATGTCGCATTTAATCTTCTTTTTTCTATGAAGAAAACTCCGCTGCGAGGTATCGAACAGGAGACTTTCTGACTGCGATATACACTAGCACGCACAATGCAGCGCCCTTTCTGGTCACCAGGCGGGTCACCGTCCCAAACACCGCTGTGAAATAACATAGATAATACAAGGAAATTCTTTAAAATGACTTATATACAGGCATTCATCATTTAATGCGCGAAAAAGTTAAAATTAATCTTAAATGAAGGCTTACCTAATTTTCTACCTGTACCTTGTAAATTTATTTCTCTTTAACTAGAAAAGAGGGGTAAAAGAAGCCTTAGAAGGAAATTTCATTCCAAGCCGGTTTTGAGCGTAATTTTCATCAATGTTTCCCGACGTCTCACGCCAAAACTTTTACCAATGGCACTTAAAGCCTTTAAATAAATCACAAATCAAAGCCCATAGAATTGTCTCGAGTTCCGTACTAACCAAAAGTTCGGTTTCTTAGCTCGGACAGAAGAGGCAGGCCTTCTTTGCAGCCCAGTTTTGACTCCCGATGTCAGAGTTTCTTCTCTAACCCCCGATGTTACACGACTTGACTTCAAACTATGGTACCTGCACACTTCAAATTACTTTCAAATTAAAGCTTATTAAAATTCCCATTCGAGACAAATGTTAAAAATTTATTCTATCGTAGGAAGCAATTAATATTGTAGCGTTTCATAGGTTCCCACCCATCGCACTTCGATTCAGTCCCGGCTAAGAGGAGATAATTTTTCGCGAAAGCCAGAACTGTAGCCTGACATGAAATACCTCTCATTGTTAGTTTTGGCCTGCATCTCAAATTACCGTGGCATCAAAAAATTCAAATTACCTGTGAATTAAAGCTGAAAACGTTTCGCAGCAGACTCTTCACGAAAGTAAAGGTATCTTCTTATAGTTCGCTATCTTTAAATATTTTTGAAGATGCTCTTTAAAGCTCTCTTGGAAGAGGTTCTAGGTGGAAGGGACGAAGGTGTCATTTTTCATCCTACCAATAGTCAAAGAGAGAAGACTTGGGTGCCATCCGTTACGTGGCATACGCTGCCGCACTCCAGTATCGCCTTTCTGAAGAGAAGACCTTAAAATATCTTATTCCAGACCCATTACCTATGCCAGCTGCCGATAGCATTTGGCCCAGGTAGTACGCATTCCAGACACATTACCTATGCCCCCTGCTGATATCTTTTGACCTATGCAGTAAGTATTCCAGACGCACTACCTATGCCAGCTGCTAATATCATTTGGACTGTGTAGTAAATATTCCAGACGCACAACTGGCCAATGAAGTAAGATTAAAGTTTGGGCCGGCAAGCTTTTATTGGAGCAGTGTAAATCGTAGACTTGACATTACGTTCATGATATAGAATGTAAATACTAGTATATGTACATAATTTAATAACTGACCATATCTTAGGGGGTCTCCACTGTAAATAATTCCATTATCATAAGTTTAAGGGATGACAATAGGTGTTTGGGTTATGCAATACGTACGTGGTTGTGATGAGATTATACTTATTGACCTCATTGATCAGTTATGGTCATCACGCAGTTTTTACGTGCCTTAGTTACTGAATAAAAGCATGTTATAAAATTTCCCTTCATTTGGAGATTTTCCAGAGATTTCAAGCGGTGTTCATCACTTACGTTACAGAGCCGACCCTCTATTTCACAGTAATGAAAAAGATTGAACGCTGCTCAGCATGTTGACTTGCCAACTAATATATGCACTGTATTACATGTTATGCCCACGAAAACAAGAGAGCTGACAGCATGTTTTTCGCCGTAAGCCCTCGAATACGACTATTACTTGAAACTTTTTTTGACAAAATTTCATCGATCTTTTTTGAACGGCTTGAGCTTCGAGGACAATGCAATTACTCAACGCACTCGGTAAGCACACGGTAACTTTGGAAAAAAAGTTGTTCTTAAGAACTGCTCGCTGAATGGTTCGTTCAAACAGAATTTCGTGGTGAAATAGTCCCTGATTAGTGAATCTCAACTTGTAATGTTGTCCTATTATTATCAATAACTTGCGTTGACCCAGACAATCTTGCAATTCTCCTACATATTGTTACATTAGACCTCACGTCTTTTTGTGTTTCATACCACAGCTTTTGATTGTCTGACCCAAGATGGTAAATAAAATAACCACTTCTTGCCTACGCTATGGAAAAAATTAATTGATATCTAAAAGTGAGATTGAAATTCACTCAACATGTTCTAAAGTAAATGAACAGATATTTCCAAAATAAAAGGAAACCTAATATGATGGCCACGTGAGCAGTGAAGTTTTGCTAATTTAAAACGTCAGCATTTTAATTATCGCTCCGTGACTGAAACCGTCCAATCATCATGGCTAGAGAGCTTAACATGTTGGCTGCGATGATATTATTTTCCTAGGGGCAAACCGACCCACCGGTGGCTCGTCTCGCGGTCAATGTGTTAAAGTGCATAAAGTGTTACTCTTGCCTCGACCGAGGCTCTCAGTCGGACACTGACGACATTATCAGCTCGGAAATCTCTTTTTAACGAAGGCAGAATGATATGCAGACCGTACCAAGGTCACAAACGCGTACGAAATTTCATTTTTCATGTTATGCGCAGGAAACCACAAATGTTAAAATACGTCCATATCAAAAACACGCTACTTATACAACAGTCATGACGTGTTCCAGGAGAAGATGCCGCTATTTACCTTGTAAATCCTCATCCCCAGTATTGCTCGTGCGCCACTTCCTGCTGATTTGGAACTCTCCGACCCACAGATGCGCATTACCCCTCCACACTCTCCTCTCCCCCCTCACACCCCTGCTCTGTTCCCTCCCTCTTTCAACATTTACTCGGCTACTCCAGCACGTGTGTATGCTTGTGAGCGACCTCTCGCCGAGTGCGAATGACTAATGAGAAGTATTAAAAGTATATACATTGAGAAGCATGTGAAATGTATCTTCAGTGCAGCAAGAATGAGGAACGCGTGTACTTTGTGGCAACAAGCGTCTCCACAGACGCTTGTAATGGCAACTCTGCCCTTGAAGGGCCAACTGATCGTTTTAAATGAACGGGACATTACATGAGCCTTCGTTCACATTTTACGCGTTTGTGCGCATGTTTATTCTAGTTTTGAACAAAATTGTAAGAATTTTAAACTAACCTACATCAATTTTATCTTTCCTTCAGTGGAACACTTGACGCAATAAGGTTAAGATATTCTGATATTCACGGAAAGTCATTTTGTCGTGTCCCAAGGTTGCAAACCACGATCTTCTATTTGCAGTGTACGTGATATCGGCAAGTAAACATCTCACGATCATACACATACATCACTCCATCCAATCATGTAATGTACACAAGATCTACACATAACCGTCACATAATCACGCATAGTCACCTCTCTGTACTTAATTATGCCACGCACCTAAGATCAACTCATGACCATCGCATGATCACCCACAGTTATCACTCCAGTCAGAGAAGCACGCACTGCGCAAGCGCGCTATATGGACAAAGATATAGGAGGCATTGGTCTTGCCCGAGTGTTGCCTGAGGCAGTTCAGTGGCAAGTTTTGAAAACTTCATTTGCAAATTTCAGTCGTTTTCCCCTTTTTTGACTGAGAAACGCGTTTCGTACAAACCCACAAGGCTCAGTCGTACGCTCTCCTGGGACCTTCGAAGAAAACGGCCCCTAGCGCTAAAATGTATCAATGCATTTAAATTGCATGAATCATTTCCGAGAACAGCGAGGATTCCAGTATTAAAGATGTTATTACGATCGAATGAAAAACTATAAAAGAATACATAAATTTTATGACTCACGACACTATGGAATTTATGATCACCATCTTCTTTCCCTCGGGCAGCGGTTCATTGTACCAACGGCAGCTTCATCTTCGTAACTTATTTATGTCATACCAGAACAGAATCGTAGGCTCAGAACAAGCTTGCAGTCTGCCTTTTACAAAGAACAAAATAAATCTGCATTTAGAACCTATTTCGACCATTTATTTGGTATATTTGCTCCCACGTCGAATATTCCATATCTGACACTGATTCTCAGCGCGAGTGAACGTTAGTGCGTAATCTTTTCGTCAAAATTTTAGTTTGGGATATCGAACATTCTACTCTGTAATATAGGGCAAAGGGAACTTTACTACTGAGCCTTGTAATTTCACGAGCCACTTGGTGGGCTGAACACCTGTTGCTTTACGCTCTAATTATGACCCCAGTTCAGAGCGAGAAGTCTTCTCTGTACTGTGGCCATGCCATCCTCTAGCTCGGCCTAACTCTCTGACGTCACGGCGACCACACATGATAGTCAGGGTTGCCAGATGCTCACAAAGAAAACTAGTCACTAGATTGATTTGAATGAGCCTTTTTTAGCCATTGTTCAAACGTACGTCCTTTTTATTACTAAAGGTTGGTGCAAGATACAAACAAATACTGAAAAACGTAGGTTTAATGTTATTACTTCCACTCGAAAAGTGTCTGATAACTTTAACTATAAAAAGGGAAAATTTCATCGAAGAAATGGTTAATTAGTTAACTGAATTTGTCCGATACAGGCGAATTTGACTAAAGTTAGCCACATCTCGCACCCTGTATGTCAGTGATCAAGAAGACGCACCCTCTCAGTGACTTCCCTCACCACCGTCTTCATCACCACCACCACCACTTCATCTCGCAGTGTTGCCAACTTAAAAGACAAGAAAAAATACAAACAAAAAATTGATCATGAATTCCAAATTTAGTTACACCCGTGATTTGGTGACAATTGGGTTGTGATGAACTAACTATGATGATGATAATAATACGATGCTGAAATCAAAATATTTAAGGGACAGTGTAATACCCAGAAACACCATTATGACACCAACTCACATTGTACGTGTGTGAATTATAAGTTCAAGTATATTTTTGAATGTACAACTTTTTATTGTATAGCCATTGTAAAGTTATTAAAATTAACTGTCTATTTTTAATTCATTTTATCCTTCTAGTTCAGTCGGGTACATGTTAGGGATAACGCATGAGATTAGGACAGCTGATACGTATGCTTTTGAATATGGTTTCGATGGGATGTACTAGAAGTCATAGACCTTATTCGGGCCCACAAGTAGCTATAGTTATAAATGTCCATTGAAATTGTTCAAGAAATCCATGTCTGCAATTTTAATTCATGTAACTCTTGTTATAATAAACTGTTTAAATTGTTAAAAAATTGTTTAAATGTACCAATCATATCGAAATTTCAAACTGTGATTTTTGATTTCCACTCACTAGGGTGGCATGACTATCTCCAATCGCCACCAATAATTCTGCATTTCTTGAAATTGCCGAGAATGCAGAGAAATCTGGAGCCAAGTTTTGTAAGAGCGTCGAGCCCCTACCACCTCGTCGAATGCTGTCGTATTGTCGTACGAGGCAGAAGTCTTCGGCCGTGTCAGAGATTGTGTCCCTCTTGTTGACCTTGTCTTCTGTTGTGTCGACAACTTCAGGTGCGCTACTATGTGGGTTGTTGTCCCTGATGTTTGAGTTAGACTCTAGAGAATTTCTTGTCATCTGCGTGGCCGGTGAGCATTGTCTCACGTTGCCAAACAGTGGGAAATAGAAAAAAATCAAATCAAAACTATGGAGGGGCGGAGCAAAACATATTTATAAAAGCTCTTCTCGAATCAGAAGGGTACGAGTGGTTTAAACACACTGAATCTAGTAAACAAATTTGAATTGGTGCACACATCCGATTCATTCCGACTGTACATTGATCAATGTATGTATGTTTTTGGAGGTATAAACTGAAAAGAGTTAATATGGAATCGAAATTTTCGCGCTACTTGCGCATATCGACCTGCACTATTACTCAAGTCATGAAAAATCTACTACACAGTTTAACGTAATGACAGATTTCTGGAGATCGGCAGGACAATTCAAAATTTAGAGGCTAAACGCTGTAGACGCGGCAGCCCAGTCTCCTCCAAATTAATAAGGACTCGTCACCACTCACCACACACTGCAGTTGGCAGTGCATGCTTTCTGACGTGCGAGTATTTATGCTATATTTGGTACATTCATACTACGTTTGGCATCATAGTGTTGCGTTTGGCATCATAGATACTACACTTGGCAACATAAATACTACGTTTGTCAGCATAGAAACTACGTTTCGTATCAAAGATAATATTTTGGGTAGCATAGTGTTCTATTTCGCACCATAGATACAACGTTTGGCACGTGAGTACAACGTTTAGAATCGAAGAATATACGTTTGGCACCATCGATACTTCGGTCGGCACCAGGGTGCCACGTCTGGCATTGAAGACAATACGTTTGGCATCACAGATACTACGTTTAGCAGCACAGGTAATACGTTTAGCATCATAGGTCCTACGTTTGACATCATAAATATTACTTTTACATCATAGACGTTTGGTATCATAGATACTATGTCCAGCATCCATCACAAATACTATGTTTGGTTCATAATTACTCTGTCTTGGGGGTCCGGACCTAAATTTGGTATCGTAGTTGCTTCGTTCGGCAATACAATCAAGTACTACGTTTGACATCACAGGCGCTGTAGATACTACCTTCGTCAGCATACCGACTAGCAGCGAATAGTACAGAATAGAATCTTACAACAGCATAGAGCCCAGTTGCCCATTTTTGGTTGTCTACTAAAGTCCCATGCAGGCAACTACCACTCAAGCACAGGCTAACGGTTAGACTCGGCATGAAAGTGGAAGATAAATTAAAAATCAGGTAGTATTACCTCCACCTGTGTACTGTGATCACCATCTCTACCACGAGCCACTCCACCTCTGCAAAGGAAAACGAAGGTATACGTAATTCAGACAATCACACTCACAGTTATCGATTTTCACATGAAGACTTCAATACGTTTGCTTTCGCGTAGGAAAGCGTGCGTTTCACAACGCGGGGATTGTTTCATTTCCCCTAAAAGTTCTTCATTTCATCAGTAATTTCCAGATAGTGTTACCTCTAATCAGTAATTTAAAATGCTGGGGGATAGCCTATCCTGTATTTGTGTGGACGATTTTAGAGCGTAGTTGGTTCCAGAATAAAACAATATTTATCGGAAAGAAATTCAGGGCCTGAGATGTTCTGAAGGATTTTCTTATTAATTCATGACAGCCATTTCCATTGCAAACGGTACTGTCGCTTTTGAAGAACCCTTCTGGGCTGACACCGTTTAGATTATTAGTATATTTGTAGGACTCGATTCGTTAACCTCGCAGTCTTCTTTGTTTGATCTAGATTAGTTACCGCGGTTGGAGACGCTGTTTGCAGCTGAGGTTCCAGAGATCAGGGATTGCTTCTGTTGCTTTGCGCTGAATTCGCTCCATTTTATTGATGTCTTGTCATACGGTGGGAGACCAGAGTTGTATTGCATTATTTAGACGTAGTCACACCTGAGCTCTAAGGAGAAGAACAGTTCTGATTTTTGACCTTCAGTCAAAGTTTCTTGCGATGAAACCGAAAATTCTGCTCACATTCGTGACACTTTTTAGTGTCTGCTTGACTTGCTTGAGGCTTTTAGTGATAGTGAGGCCAAGATCTTTCTCTTGTTTTATCTCCTCGATAGGTCTGTCTCTCATTGAGCAATGGAGAATTCAGTTATTGGTACCCACGCTCATCATTGAGCATTCATTAATGTTGAGACTCATTTGCTTGGATTCCATCAATCTTTGTAAGCTAGTAAGGTGTTTGGAAAGTTGTTCTGTCCCGTTCAGTGAACACCGTGCGGCTGAGTTTCGTGTCACCTGCGAGGGTATTGATTTTACTGATGATTCCGACATCATGATCATTGACGTAGATAATGAAGAGGAGTGGACTTCTCATCTGAGGGACTCCTGTCGTTACTCATGGTCGCCAAGTTGCTCATGAATCACTGAACTCGTTGACTGCGACCTGTCATCCAGTTTCGCATCCATCGAGAGTATGTAGTTGCCGTGAATACCATGGGCTTCAACTTGAGCCATAAGCCTCTCGTAAGGTTAGATACTACCTTTGACAACGTAGATACTATGCTTAGCATCAAAGATACTACGTTTGACTGTATAAATAGTACTTTTGATGCATAAATGCTATGTTTGGCGGATGAATATCACGTTTGCCATCATAGTTTGACGGCGTAGATACTAAGTTTGACAGATAAATACAAGGGTTATCAGCATGAATACAACACACGTAGCAGATTGAGCCAACGTTTGGCTTGGTGGCATGAATCCTAACCATTCCATCACCGAAGCAAAACAGGAATTGCTGGCAACTTGGCACGAAAGCAAATCGGCACATTACGAATACAGCTAGTGAAAAGCGTTTCAGCGTAATATTTGCTGAAAATTTTATTACCGGATCGAAGAAGTGAAAAGTCAAAAAGTTATGGTCATACCGACCCAATCACGAGCAGCTTCTCTGCCTGGTTTCCATTCGGCCCTGTAGCGACCAGCGTTTCTCTGTTCGAACGACGAAATCAACATAGTTTAATCCTCGATTTTTATTGCATCGCTGAAAACTAGGGCGAATAGGCACACAAATACACAAAACACGAGCTAAATTTCGTCCAAAATTTTGCTAGTTCTTTTAGGGTTAAGTTTCGCTTCGCTCCGCCAGCAACAGAAGCATAATGTGCGGTGTCTGTGCTGGAAGAGAGTGGGACGATGGCAACCCGTTCGGATGAATTTTGTGTATTTCTGCATGAAATTCATCACTTAAATTGAAGCGTCGCCCCTCAGATGAATATCCTCAGTCCTGGATGCGTGCACCGTTAATTAAGTTGACGTGTAAGGTAGTGGTTCGACTTGTGGTTCAAATGAGCGCATTCTGAAGTTCTGTAAACATTACCCGACTGTACAAGATGCAGAATATTACAAATCTCGAATAACTCTGGTCATCCGGGAAGAATAATGAAGGTCCTCAATGTAATTTGCTCTAGGGATGAAGAAAACTGAAGCGTGTTTAAATTTTCGGGAAGATCTTAGAGATCACAATTACTGGACGGTCTTTATCAACGGTCAAATAACGGCTCTAAACACGTGAAAATTTTTGTTAGTTACACGATGTCGATTTGTAACAATGAACCTCCTATGTACTCTCTAACCTAACCTAACCTAACCTAACCTATGTACTCTCCAACAATCCACTTTTTTCCCAGAAAATCAACGTGATGTTGGCTTAAAACTACCGCGTTCGGAAAACTTAGATCGACACCTCAAAATCACAACTCGCGATGCCAGTCTGAAATGTCATCGGCGGGAGAACCTAAAACTGCTCCTCAGGACAACAAATCGAAATAGCAAGATGTACTCACAGATATCGGGCCATTATATAGACTACGTTCGGTGTGATGGCAAGATCTGCACATCTGAAACTTGAGAAAAACTAAGATCAATCCGAACTAAGAACTTCCATAAAAAACGAATAGCACCGTTTACGAAAATTTGGGTTGCTTCTGAAACACTTAACTGTAAATTCTCTGGAAATTAGTGGTTAATTATTCTCCCTTACTCAATAGTTAGTTCAGATTTGGCGTTGAATTTGAATGCTAGCGAATTACGTTGCACAGAGTGTCCTCAAAAATGTACTCCACACTTTAAAATATCAGTTATTCGCCTAATATTTAGCTCATTATAAGTGCGTAGCCTCCTCAAACGCATATCCTAGTCAATCTGCTGTATTCATGACACCTTGCTTCTATCACTGCGGCCTAGCATTAGTCGAATTATAAATATTCCAAAGTGAGGCACAAATTTTTCTGATACATCCTGTATATCGTGCCCCAGTCGCAAGAACTGGGCACAAGGTTCCTTCATTCTTTGTTGCTCAACGCACGAATTCTGCCGCAATTTCAATTGAGAATCTTTTATGTCATGAAATACTGTTTATTCCGCTGATTGATTCAATACTGGCACGAATATCAACGATTTTTGAGAGGACTGTTGCTTGAGTCTGTTTCGTTTTCCGTAGCTATACCTCGCGAGAGTTATAGNTAAATAGGAAGAGGGATCAACATGCTTCAATGTCTATAATAATCACCAACATTCCTCAATTCCCTGAAAATAAAATTGTGTGGAAACATCTGAGAAGAATTTTCTTTCGGACAGACCGAGCAAACATGCCCTATGAAAAACGTTGAAATAAAATGAAACATGTAGTCCCTACATTTTCACAAGACGTTCATCTTTGATCTGAAGTAAATTGTTAGCCTGACTAGGACTGAAATTGGCAACGATAGGGTTTCCTTCTCGAAAAAATAGCATGTTCTTGTTAATGAGGAAGGAGAGAATTGAGGAAAGATCAGATTTTTCCTCGTTCATAATAGGTAAAGTGCAAGACTTACGAATAGGTCAGCCAAGATATCAAGCATATTTCTTAATTTCCTTTCCGAACAGTTTTGGAATTAAGTTGATCATTTATTGAGCAGTTTTACCATAGCGCAAAGCACTGCATTTTCCTCCAACATAACTCGAGTTCAACTTTCCTCTAATTTTCCGCATGATTAAGACTTGAGTCACAGCGGCAGCATCGACTGTCTTGCTTGAAGGTGGCCGTATTCTCGAAGAACAAAAGTTTTCCTGTTAATTAAAAACGTTTCGGAGGGACGAGGCAATAAAAAACTCAATCGTGGGGTTGAAACAAAAATAACTAGCGTTAGCTACAACTAATCTAGTCGAGATAAATGATCGAGATTCGTCGGCTGGATTTTAAATTCGTAGTAAATCGTACTCCGCTCGGACAAGGGATTTCTTCGCACGTGTTCTGCCAAGCTCAGCAAAAAAAAACCTGCAGAAGACAAGAATTTCTTTATGCAGTCAGATGTCCACTACAGCAACCCACAAGACAGCCCTCGTAGAATGGAAGCTGCCAGTGTTCGCCAGCAGGCGGTCGAGTGTGGTGTAGTGACGCGCCATACCGTACAAAAGATGTTTTTTGTAAATGCTTTTGAAACTGTGCGGCGTTGTATCATGAGTCACGCTAATTTATCAACAGTAGTTACATTTATACGTACTACCCGATTAGTATGTTCTAAGAACCTTGAGCCTTTTGTTTATAGTGAATCTTTTCTAATTTGATAAAATTCTACGATACGTCATCTGTATGTATTTGTCTGTGGCTAATTCTGGTTGAACTGTGTCAACTTTGCTTTCATCCTATTTTAGGGGACCAGTGAAGCTCCTCCAGTGCTTGTGCTTTACTTTAAACGTGTACATTGTAACTTAACTCGCTACTCTGTGGAACGCACGTGCTGTGTGTATAATACCTAGGGACCTTGACAAACACACACCATCGACAACTGCAGCGCGCCAGTTTTTTTACCAAATCTGATGCATTGGCTTGCAGAGGTAGTCTTCTCCGGGACGTAATTGAGATAATGACATGCGTTTAATGCAAAAATTGTAATTTTAGAACGAAGGACTCAACATGAGAGATACCTGTCAGGTGTGCCTGCAAACCCGCTGGGTTGAGGCGTCAGCATAACCTCAGTATTTGGAGTGACACAGGAGATGAATAGTGCCGCTATTCGAAGGTGATGTGCTAAATATTAGTATCAAAGGGCAGGTCTCTTGGTTCATATTGGCTTTTATCCTCCAGGAAACTGGTTGTCTACGCGTTAGCAAGCTCATCATGTTTACTCACGGCGTCTGGTTCTTTATAACAACAAGAATTTCTTAAAACATTTTGAAAACTATAATACATAGTGTATCTGAATGCTCGCGGCTGCTCTACCCAGGTTCACTTGAGTAAAGTAAATGCATTTTCAAACGGATTTATATTCCCAGTTCTCTTCTGTTAGTGAAGTGAAAGATTTGGATAGGGGCGCTCAATCGTCAAAACAAAATTCTCTGACCTAAATTGTCAATGGTAACGGTGACTGTGTATTTTACGAAATGATGTTTTAAGGCGATGCATCAATTTACTCTCGAGTATACAATAAAAATTTCCTTCAGAGCCAGAGGCCCAGAGAGCACGCGATGTCAGTGTTCTCAGTTCAATCGAAAACAGTTCTGAAGACGGGCCTGCTACGGGCTGCAGATAGCGTGTTCGCGATCCTCGTTCACGTTCCTCATGAGTGATCGCTGCATCTCCCCACAATGCAGCTGTATGAGGGCTGCTTCTTCGGGTGATCTTCTGAATCAGTTGTTGAATACGTGAAAAGAAATGAAACCAACTCCATAAAACAGCTAGGAATGAATTGTTCATTTGACATAATTCCTGCATTAGAGTGCGCAATATTCCATAGCTCCGAGGAAGCAAGACACCGGGGATTCAGGGTTTGCTTTCGAGATGACTACTGAACACTTTCGCACAGGAAGTCGGTGTGACAACGTCCACCTCGCGAGCGAATGACCGAGGGATATACGGTTTAATGAAAATGTTGAGTTTCGTAGAATTAATTTTGAGAGAGTAGAGAGAGTAGATTAAGTTTAGACTAATTCATTGAGACACAATAGCTTCCCTTAAATAATTGAGAAACCTCTTGTTGTTTTAGAATTGATTGTAATGTTGCTCTAGTTACGATTGTGAATAGGTTCGTTGTATTTTCTTGTGTTTGTGTGAGATATACTTGAAGAGATGCACACCTGTCCTTACCCCAGAATCTCTGGAAATTCTAAATCTTTTCGACCAACGTCTTTTGCCTGACATAAAATGGTGAATTCTTTGGCAGAAAATGGTTCTTTGGTGAATTTTCCGCGATGTATTTTGAACTTCAAGGATATTGTCAAGCTGCTCTTGTATTTTGTTTAATATTCTCTAATACGAAATCGATTCATTGATGGTGTAGCTGCAATAGCGCTTTTTGAATGTGGCAGTGATTTTCGGTGTTGTGGTTGTTACATGTCTGAAAAATAAACGAGTAGCATCACAGTATAAAGGGGATGAATTGGTACTACGATTACGCGGAGGTGAAACATTTTATTTTCCAGAAGTAATTTATATCGGACACAGTATTACAATCAAATGAGAAGTGAAATAAACACTGGTATTAGAATATACACCACTGGTGGGCCAAATAAGCTACAAGGCTTCTAGGACGACCTATATAGAAATGAGGATTTTTAATTTACGATACATTAATGTTTAATAAAAAGCTTTTAGTTGCAAATAACTAAATGAGTAATAATAACTGAATGAGTAGCATAAAATTACAAGTTAGTACACAAACATGGTAAAAGTTAGCAATTGATGTAAAAGATTATATGCATACACCTAGTTGAGTGTAAACCCGCATAGGTCTACGTACACGTACGAGTACATTGCTTCAATGCAGTGAAAGAAGGTAGGCCTTAACATTAACGTTAAATGATTTAAAGGCGGTATTTTGAAGCATTTTCGGAGGCATGAAACTTCAAAACTTTGTGCCTCGTAAAAGAGAATGCAATACGGGGATTTGGCGCGTGAGTAATAGGGAAGTATTAGTTTATTACTGTTCCTGGTGACATGATAAAGGGTACAGAATTGGGCGGAAATTGTTTTGTGGAGATTTAGGTCATTGTTTGGTCTAATGGTTTGAAATTTGAAATGTCCCAGCTAAAAGTGATCAAGGTCGGGCAAGTTAAGAATTCCCATGCATTTAAAAGAGTCGCTAGTGAGCGCATTATAGTCCCAGTGTGCGATAGCTCGTACGGCTTTTCTTGTAGCGTAAAAACTTTTATTAGTTTCATACCATACTTCTATTTCATATTGAAGAAATTAGTGAACAAGTATATGAGATAGAGTTTTTAAGGCATGAGTTACCAATATATTTTTTACTTCATGGAGTATACCAATTGATTGAGGATTAACCGTATGATGAATGATGTATGGATAAAATTCTTAAAAGGAGAGTCATGCAACAAAAAATCTGTCAGTCAAGCTCCACGAGTGTGTGTGCTGGTGACTATAAAGTACATAATAAGTGAGTGGGCCAATAAATTCTCTGATGATGTTACGAAACAGATGTCTTTTCTGACTACGTGGACTTCACCCGAAAGCTTGTGTGCTAGAGAGAGGACATGTGCAGCCTCATTGTGTGATTGGTCTCTTCTTGGGAGCAGGTAGGGTGCTTTACCTCTCTCCAGATAGGTGTTCTGGTAGTTATTGTCCTTGTTAGTATCCTTAGAGGAGTCGTAACGTTCCTTTCAAAGAAATGCTGTAACTCACCTGTTGTTAGAGTTAGTTATGAATTTTAGAAATGGTGGGAGGCAGGTTTTACGCTTATTCACGTTAATTTGAGAGATGCGGTTGATAATCATCGAGATATGGTTCATGATTTTCAAACGTGGGGTGTAGTTTTTTTATGAGATGCGATCAATAATTTCGAGCCATGACCGATTATTTCAGAGGTCTGTGATCAATAATTTTAGAGGTATGGTCCATTTTTCAGTTAGAGGATTTATCGATGATTTCAGAGTTTTGGTCGACGTTTAAATTCAGTTGCTAACTCACCTCGTGTATTTGATGTTGTCAATGTCTCCGCGTCATTTTAGAGTACGAGGTGTTTTACCACTTGTCGCAGCCTGCCTTCAAACGAAATGCTTCGTGTCACACAATTGACTGATGATTCATGAAAACTATGAGCTCGACTCTCAAAAAGTGTGGAAGGTGACCACGCTGTTAAGATTTACGGTGCAGCTGACTGGAAATAAGTATGGAAACACGTGCGTTTTTCCTGCTTTACTCCACATCGTTCTTGTGGTAAGGCGACATTTGCCTCACCGCCATGTTCAAATTTTGGCCGAATTTGTCCGATGGTGTTTCTTTGAAGCTGCTGCAATTTGTTCGTTTGTCTTCAGTTGGTTTCGAGTGCATCGTTAATTCCCGCTGGTGCTCCTTACAATTAGTCTTGCATTTTTTCGTGTTTTTCATAACTCCTTCTTTATGCAGTAATTTAATTTACTTTCAATTTGAATTCTTTTTTACATCTCATGGGTGGTGCGTCTAGTTATTATTCATTTGAATAGTTCCTACTGTTGAAGCTATGTGATCTGTATAACAAAGTAGGTAACATTCAATACATATTCCATCTCTCTACTTGCTTTTGATATTTCGAAACAAAGCCAGGGTTATAAAGATTTTATATCTTTATCTATGTGGACAGGCGACAATAATTGAAACTTTATTTCCTGCTTGTGCTACTAGGAACATACTGGCGATTGTCATCTCTTTTTGATGACCATTGATCTGAGGCGGCGGCGAATTCCGGGATCAAAGGCACGTGTGCATTTTTTGCATTTTTTTTTAAATGAGGAGGCATTTTGTTGCTGAATGTTAACCACTTGTGCACATTTCTCAAGGCAAAATGGAAACGCATTTTTTCCCTTAATATGTTCATGCCCAGATATGGACATGCAGACGAAAAAAGTGTTTTACACTGTGCATTGACGGCGCGGGAGTAACAAGCGTGATAAGGGCGAGATGGACATAAGTTGATGCTCCTGACATGTGATCCTTGAACCTCTGAATTGATCATCACACACTTTACGACTCTGTCTCATGTTATTTGTGGAGTGGTGATAAATAATAGTTCATCCGTTATTTACTGACGCCTGCTTAGTTCTGACGCAAGTGTTCCGCTTTTCTCCTTCACTGTCTATACGGATTTCAAAATCCGCTTTCCCAAGAGAATGCTGCTAGTTTTTCGTAAAAATTTTCATGCATCCTTATATGATGAACACATAAGGTTTTAGTTAGTTTTTTTTTTTACGAAACTAAATGCTGCTTTTTCTACGAAATAATTTGGTCCCTGTGAAACGTTAATATTTATCAGTGAAGAATTTTTTTTATTTAAGCTGAAAAGAAGAGTAGATTAGTGAAATTAAAGTATATGTTTATTAAATTGAACGTTACCGTATCATCAGCGATATGAGAACATTTGAATTACCTAGGTTCAATCATAGAAACTCTGTTCGGTTAATTTCATTAGAAATTTCAGCGATGAGACCATACCTTACATCTATGGATGAACAACTGGAAGCTATTTATTTATAACCAGCGACGATATTTTGAACAGATATTGTAGCTTGAACGTATTCTCTACTTGCCATTGATATCCCTAATTGTGATCAATTCCCCTATCTCCAATAAGTATTTTCTCTACTCGATCTACTTCTTTATTTTCGATCTACGTGCATCCGTTCTCTCAACGGGCATGTAGATGTGTTGCTACCGCAACCTTTCGAAATATCCATCCCAAATTGATCTGCATCACATTGCAGGTTGGTGTGACTGTGCACGACGTATGTTGCATTTCTCCGCTGCATATGTCTGTCATACGTTGATCAGGTGGTGTTCTCGGTGAAAACGATTAGCACAGGTGTTCTAACACCCCGCCCGGCTCATGGGATAATATAATGTTCTTGTGATAAGCCCCAGATCATTGCCTGGTGTGCCCTGCTGCTTCCCATCCATGCCACAGTTGTCAATGTAACCCTTGCAGTTGGAAATGTAACAGTCACCTTTGTAGGTATAAATAATAGTCATAATTGTGGATGTAACAATCACAGTTGGGAATACGAGTATAGCCAAAGTTGTGACAATAAGGACTGTCTATATCAGCGTCAAGATGTTTGACCTATTTTGAAATTCTAAAGTTGTATTGCTGTGTACCAGTTAACTTAGTTTACAGTTTTATGCTGGTTAACTTTTAGGTCCTGATTCTGAGAAGCTGGGGAAAAATAAAAATGAGATATAAATTCAAGCTTTATTTGTTATCTGGTTTTAACTAGAATCATATTCTTGTACCATCAAACCTATCATACTTCTGTGTAAAAAACTCGTTAGACGAGGAATTTTCAAGTTGTTACGGGTTGAACGAGAATTTTTTTATGAATAATACAGTCTTTTGAATCCGATCTTTACAGCCCGTGCCAAGCTTTTTTGCATGAACCTTTTTATGTCTAAAAATTAAATTACTCAGTTTTGAGCAATACAATTTCGTAGAAATGTTGGCAACACCGATATGCGCATATGTGCAACTCTTGAATCAGTTTTACTCAATAATAAACGCACTAGAGCAACACCATCCCTTGATAAGCGTGCCGCGCTTTTGTACCTTTCGAGTTTTCAGTTAAAATGAGTCCCCCCAAGTACCTTTATGACCAAGAAGTGGCCGAGATTGTATCTAAATTGGCTGATGGTGAATGTGTGAGAGATATAGCTGCTACTTTAGGTAGTGATGTCCGTACTGTAAAGAAGTATCTCAGCAAACGTGAACCCGAGGCCGAAAGAAAAAACTAGGGAAAATGTAGAAGCCTGGCAAGGCGTGATTTGTGTTAAGTAAAACGGGAAAAACGCCGGAGCCCTCACTCAACAAGCAAGAATATCTTTGAGAACGTTGGACTAAGCTATGTATCGAAAACAAATCGATGTCAAGTGCTGGGAAATATGGCAAGGCACGTTATGCCCGATGTTAGACCCCTTCTGAAGCAGATACATACATAAGGATTCTCGACTTGCATTAGCAAAAACGTACATGAAATTAAATTCAAGCATTCCGTCTTCACTGATGAGATACGTACTGCACTTGACTGACCTGAATGGTGGAACAAAGTTTGGGTTCCAGAAAGGGCTTCCCGTCCCCAAACGTCTGCATTCAGCATACAGAAGGAAGCATTAGTATGCATGCAGGAATTCTCAATAAGTGGGTCTCTTTAGTATCCCTGCAGGTGTAAAACTAACTGCAGCTGCCTATGGCGACTACCTGAAGCAGATGGTTGTTCTGTAGTTCTGGAAAAAGTCTCCTGTTAACTAAATGAAACTGGTTTTCATGCTTAAAACTTCCTCGTCACATGTTTCAAAGGCTATAGTGGAAAATTTGAAGACCCCCGGGTTCAAAGATGGTCGACTGATGAAATGGGCAGCATGTTCTCTTGACCTGAACCCATTTGAGAACATATGGTAACAGCGTAAGCAACCTGTTTAGCAGTCGGGACGTCAATTTTTCACTAAAGATCACCTGTGGAGTAAACTTGAAACTTGTGCTCAAGGTATTACTGCATATGAAATTGAAAATTTGACTAAATCCTATCTATTGTTGAAGTACGTGAAGAGTACATCAATCATTAACATGTCTCCCGTAAATTGTGGGAAAAATTAGTATTTAAATATTTCTTAAGTTCATACATTTTTTCAGTATCCTCAGTAAAGTTTAAAATGTTGAAAGTGTTGTATTTTATAGACTTTTCATGTCGGTGCACGAAATTGTGGCACGGTGAAAATTCAACTAAGTTAACTACATTTAAAAATCTTCAATAGTATTGGACTATTGATGTTAAACTCTGAAAAACAGTTAAAACCTTATACGGAAGCAACTTCCAAAATTTGGTCATGACTGGTACATTTTTGAGTTAATGGTTAAAAAAAACTATCTTGCACAGAAGCGTGTCTCAGGCTGTGCATGAAACTTACGTATTACAATGGGTCAAATAAGTATCTGTAACGTACCAAATAATTTACATTTTTCGCTATTAAACATATTTTGGAAGGTCTTGGAGAGTTGTGAGTCCGACGTAAGAAAAGGCAGGATCAAACGCACTCGAAGTAATGTTTAGCGAACAAGAATTTAATTTAAAACATTCAAACAACAACGAAAATAGGAAAACATGGTAGCAAATTAGTTTTGGAAACATAACATTCGACGATATTAGGACCTGGTCTCATAGCCCTTATCAACTACATCCGCCTGCAGGCGATCCTTGATCTTTTTGAAACACCCTGTTTAATTTTTTTCATCCGAGTTTTTTCATCAAGTGTTCAGACAAAATTTCGCGGTAATTGGTTGAATTCATGGTTCCTTTAATAACATGGAGTCGTCCTGGGCTTGCAGAGGAAAAACAACCTCATAACATGATGCTTCCACCACCATGCTTCACTGTGGGCAAGTGTTTCGTCGTTACATGGAAGTATTCGGTTTTCGCCTTATTGTACATAGTTACTGACGGACAACTCGATTTTTGTCTCATCTGACCGTATAATATTGTCAAAATAGTCATCTCATTTGTTGCTGAAAGCAGTTGCATATTACAATCGAGATGCAACTTGTTCTTTCTTCTTCAGCAGTGGGACTTTTCGAGCAGCGCGTTTCTTCAGGTTTTCTTAACGCAGAACATTGCTAACGGTTTGCTTCGAGACGTTCACCCCTGCTGGTGACTAATATTCTATTAATTTTCAGCGAGATATCTCAGGGTCTTTCTTTAACCATTTTGAGAATTTAAAGCAATCCCGTTGTGATAGTTTACTTGGAACACGCGATCTTGCTTTATAGACCACAATCCCTTCAGATTTCAATTTCATTATAATGGCCTATTCAGTGCTAATATGAATGGAGAATTTCCTGGAAATTTTTCTGTAACGGGTGCCAACCTTGGGTTCCTTTATGATCATACTCCTCACTTGAATACTGTGTTCTTTACATTTTGTCATAGTGAAAATTTTGAGGCTTGTTACTTGGGCAGAGTCTATTACCTCATTGAAAACCAAACCGGTCAATGTACCCGTTTAGACTACACAGACTGTTGCCGAATTTTCTAGAAAACGGAAAAGCAAAACTTCGGTTATTTTTAACATGCTGGTGTTACTGAATTGAGTCATTGGAAGATTTTAATACTATGTTACCAATATTTTTTTGCTCCCTCTATTTTTATTTCAACTGTTGATTGAAAATTTTCAAATAAATTCTTGTTCACTATCCATTACCTAACGTGTTTGATCTTGCCTCTTCTTGCCCAATAATTCTTCAAGGTTTTTAGAAATATGTATAATAGCGAAAAATGAAAATTATTTCGTACGTTACAAATACTTATTTAACCCATTGTAGACCAAATCATCGTCTGCTTGAATGCACCACGTTTCCTCTATGTTTTTTTTAACGCACCACGTTCGGTTCCCTCGTTGCTGCTTTTGAACGAGAGGGGTTTTCTCGTAGGTAATTTTTACAACATTTGACGTGACTCGGGAGCTCAAACAGGCCAAAGTAATATTTTGAATTGAAAATTTTTGATTGCGCACGATGATGAAGCGCACAAATTGATGTTAGTTTCATACCATACAGAATGCAAAATTCATATCACGTTTTATTTCTCATTTTTCATATTCCTGTAACATAAAAAAACAGGTTTTTATCGTTCTGAAATATTTTTTGAAGGGCTGGTGTTTATATCGGCGCCGAAAATATCAAGCCAACTCATTTAACCCGTTAACCTGTTAATTGGTATTGACGTCATATGATGTCCGCGCGGGTTGTTGCATTCACATGGTCGCTGTCGATTACGCAGACCGTGTGAATGCACCGCCGGCCACCTGGACAGTAACCGTTAACAGCTTAACTGCCGCAGTCAACAGGTACTAACGCCACCTTTGTTGCATTCACACGGTTACCGTCGATTTTTTTGACGGGGTCAATGTATCGCCGGCGTCATGAGCAGTGATCGCTGACAGGTTAAATGTGAAGAGGACAGTGCCAATTTCTGGTACCACTCAAGTAGTTGGTAGAAATGTCTGGGCTCCTATGGAAACCATCTACAGGTAGTTTATATCAACACACTTCAGTGGGCACAGGATAGTTAATATCAACACACCTCAGGGGGCACAGGATAGGCTATAAGGCTAGGTTAGTTAGGTTCTTTAGTCTATCGTATGCTATGATGACTGGTTCCACCCTGGGGGAGCACTGTTAATTTACATCAACTATACATAGACGTCCGGGACTTCTATCTTTCAAGCCCACTTTGTTTCTTCCAATTTCCATATTTTCTTGTCCAGCTCTTTCTTGCCTTTTCGTTCTCTTCCTGCTTAACTTGCTGTTTCTATACGTAAAGAATCTTGTGTGGGAACGTACCTGTACATAGATTCTATGAATTCTGCACTCCATACTAAATGGTCCCTTCTTCTCATTGCTTCCTTTGGATCACATTTCATGTAGTGATGTAGATAGGGACCTTCAAACTGAGTAATGATTAATCAATAACACTGGGGAACACTTTTTCAGAAACTTTGGGTTGCATTG